>ML786357.1:347345-379415 GCA_009831015.1 Picea engelmannii | reverse complement strand
TGGGCTCTTCCTCTTCTTTCTGTCCTCCAACTGCTGCTGCATGAATTTCTCCTAGAGCTTGAGGCAAAGCTAAAGGGTTGGGGACAATTGGCTTGGCAATTTGACAGAGTTCCTTTGCTATGATTTTTTCCTCTTGACTAGTACCCCTACCCCTCCTTTTATAGGTTAGGAAGAGCTAGGGTTTTAGTCGAACTCTCGGCCATGCATGGCGGAGAGTTTCAGTTAACTGACAAAAAGCCCCGAGTCTCGGCGGAAGCTTTCCTGATTTTTTGCATTGTTAGGTACTCGTGGGCTGTTTTGGGCTAGCCCGCGGATACCCGCGTGCAGTCAGAAGACAGCAAGCGGATACCCGCGCCCAGTAAGAAGTTAGGGCGCGGGTTGCTTGTTTTCAAGTGATTTTTGAGGAATTACTCAGCATGGCTTTGGCTGGGAAGAGGCATGAGTTGGCCTGATGTCAGGTAAACCTGTATGGTGCATTTTAGGGTTATAACAGCAATGCATTGGCTCACGGGATTCCCGATATGTGAAACCCCGATGAGTCAACCCTCCTTTCGGGATTTCACCTTGGATTTTCCCGATGGTAAACCTCGTGCAGCTCCTGTCCGATCTCATGGTTGACGGGATTTCTGAATGAGATCCAACGACTCTCGATCTCTCCCTTCTGTAGGCTTCTCTTGAGATCCTCCTGGATGTAGAAACCAATGGTCCAGATCTTCTTCTTCAGGCGATCTGATGGCGGCTGTGCTCCCTCCTGATCTTTGCACACTTTCCTCCCAACCTTGGAAGAATTACAAGTTCTCAATGGCCTCGACCTTTGTCTTCCTTCTCCTCTGCGAACTCCTGTATCTTGAGCTATGCTGCACGCATTCTCCTCGATGTTGTTTTTGCTGAGCTTTCACTTCCGAATCCCCAAGGGATTCTTGGAATTCTATGCCTCTGCAGAGTCTTCACATGCACACTCTGATCCTACCATCTTCACTGTTGTACTTTCCATCAATGACAAGCATACACTACCTGTTAAACATTTTCCAACATTTAAATCAGTAAAACATTTTTAGATATTCCCCAACATATCTATATAAACTATTGTTACAAAATATTTCCCCTGCAGATAGATGAAACTTCCCTTGTATTATCAAGCCCCCTATACCAAGACAGAAACACTACAAGTGGACACTAACATCCCTTTAAACTCATTTTAACCAATCACAAAGAGAGAGGGAGAAAGGGCATGATGTAAATTTTTACTAATTTTGTCCTCACTACTTCCATCCTGTGATCTTGATCTTCGAACCCCTTGGTGCAAATTGATACCTGCAATGGGAAGCAAAGAGAAACAACTATCTCCTACTCTAGTTGATTAGGTAAAAAAAATTCATCTACGAAGATAAAATAAACAATAGAGAAGGATATGTAAGAATACACAATATTGAAGGAAATAGGCCAAGCATATTCAATGAGAACCCAAAAGAGAATACTTACAGAACATGATTGATGTTGTAGCAACCTCTCCAAGATATCCTCGTTCAACCCCTTGCATGAATATACCATGATCAAAATGATGATACTCCAACTGATTACCCCCTCTTTACCTTGGAAACACCTTCAATATATATTCTTGAGAGGCACAAACACCATGAGAAAATTAAATATATGGTTGAGGATATGGCTCCTTGAGGTTTGGATCATATCCTAAGGTGAATCCATAGCATGGGGTTTGAACATAACCAACCCTATTTTGAGAGAGCTAGCCCATAGAATAAGGTGGAGGGTCCCTCTTTTACCTCAACAAGAATAGAAATCCCCTAGAGTGAGAGATAGAGAACCATGGCACTCCCTTAACAAGGCGGGGGGAGAACCGGTTCTCCCTAAACTTGTCTAGGGGATGCCACACTTCTAAATTGCTCAAAAAAGGGTCGATTTTTCCAAGAACAATGTGTATTTTGACCTTGAAATGATGGGTTTATTCCTCCAATATGAGTTAGGGGTCATGGAAAACATTTTTCATGGTGTCAAGGAGTGGCGACACCTATCAAAGTGAATGCAACACTTGGGAAGGTACATACAACACTTGAGCTAGTGCAAGTCACACTTACCAAGGTGCATACATCACTTTGTGACACTTAGGGTGAGATACCTAGGTGTGAAATTTTGTTGTGTAACGGATTTCCCCATAAATGTTTAGGTCATAAGAGAAACGCATGGCCAAAACATTTTACAAATTCTTCAATGCAAGGGTGTTGGAGTGGGAGAACCTGGAAAAAGCTACAAACAATCATCAAACATTATTAATATATGTTCTATTTCTAAGGCAGGCATACTTATGCTCGGAATATGAGATGACTCAAAGAACGGTCGTCGACCAATACACTACAGATCCATGAAAATACTCACTAAGGATATGGTCCCCAAATATACAATATGGATCCATACCTCCATGAAATGAACTGATCATAGCCATGAAAAATACACAGTGGAGCTACGAGATGACAAAATATAGCCATAGACCAATACAATGTGGATCTATGTGACAATATATATATTAGTAGGATTTCCATCATGGTGATTTTACTGAAATATTTAACATGATCAAATGATCTCCATGACATCCTAGGGAAAGAACATAATAGAGTGAGCACCCAACCCAGGGTCTTCATCTTGATTCTGATGTGATATGAAACTAGCCATGTGAATAGATGATTTGATGTCGAACATGGTAGAAACCACTTGATTACCAGTCGTTGAGGGAAACAGTTAACAAGTGCGAGGGAAATAACCAATGATGAAAATGACTCCCAATGTACCCTTGTACATTCCAACAAATATAAATAAGTGCGATGAGGTCGAACATTCATGGAATCATATGATCAAAGGTCAATGATATAAACCTATTGTTGAAAGTGAGGAGGCTTTCCATTGAGGCATGCATGTCTCAAGGTACTAATTGGTTTCTAAGTGTAATTCATGGATAATATGCTTAATTCGATAGGAAAAGACTCATCAAAGGATCACCTTGATGTATCCCCCATAATCGACATGAAATTGACACAGGAAAGTGTTTTAATATGGTGGATTGAATGAGTATGGACTGATACAGGAAATGGAAATTGGTAATACTGTATATGGATGGTTTGAAGTGAAACTTCCCTTGAACACAATGAGGCACGAAAACTGACTTGGAAGAATTGACTCAATGAGTATCAATAACATAATGTGACAATAAAAGAACGTTCTTCGACTAGAACAAAAAAATATAGTGACAGATGGAATTGGTATGAATTAGGGACAAGAATATTACCTAGTTGCAAGATAAGATGCAAACATGTGCCATGTTCAAGTGAAACAATAAATTCCATAAAGGATTCCAAAAAAATTGACCCACTTCAATTTTCCCTTCATCTAGATAGATGAGTACCTCTTTATTTTTTAACAAGCTTGAGGACGATAACATGTTGGAAATATAACTAAGGGGGGGGGGTGAATCAATTATGTATATAAGCTTGAAACTTTTCTTGTTTTTTTATTCTTTCTAGATTATTATTTAATGTGTTGTTGATAACTTAACATGTATAGATATACAATGATCAATTACAAAGAATACACAGAGACACTGATTTTCCTGAGGAAACACATAAAGGGTAAAAACCTCTTCTTCTTAAGATGTCAATCAAGCTCCAATTTTCATGTACATCACAGACTTTCATCTCCAACTCAAATATGAGGCTACAACCACTGATAGCAAGCTACAACTTGCAAAGAGAACCAACCCTTAGATTTCTCTAATACCAACTCCCAGGTTTCTCTAGCACCCACTAGATGGAAGCACCAACTCCTTGAATATCTTATAGCACCAAGTAGAATTTAGAGGACTGCAATCCTCCCTAGAACCACCCTACCACCCTAGATGAATATTAGAAAACTTTACTTACTTTCTCTGTCTATGATATGGTCTGTTATAGCTCCATGTCTCCTCTTCCCTTTTCATCTTCTATACTCTGTTATGCTTATTCATCGTTCATCTTCTATGCTCTACTCATTTTCCTCCTGCGCTAAACACCGCCTCCTATTCAACTTCTCTTCTTCCTTTTATGCTATGTGCTTCCTCTGCATCATCTTCATTGTGCCACATATCTCCCCTTAAGATTATGCACTGTGTCTTGTCCTACCCACATGCATCACTCTCTGAGAGACACTTCGTTTCTTATCTATTCTGCATGTCTTTCACACATCAAGTCATCTTCCTAATCATCTTGTGAACTCTTCATCTTCTCTGGTTGTTATTTAAGGTTCTTTGGCTTCTCTGGCAGTTATCCTGAGAATCTTTTGCTTCTCTGTTAGTCGAAATTCTTTGTCTTCTATGGAAGTTACAACTAGTCACTTTTTGGCTTCTTTGGATTCTAATTCCCTTTCTTCATGTGACCATACGCCTATTCAAAAGGTGATTCACGTTATTCGTCTAGTGAGCATTAGCTCCCTATTTTCCGATCTTTCCTTGGGTGATTAGCTTCACATGACCACGTGATTGCGGGCACGATCTCTCTTCTCGTTAGCCCTCTGTTTCATGTGAACTCATCCTACATCCTTGCATTGCAGGCACTTCCAACAGCGGTTTGGGATTAACCTCTATCCTCCCGACAATCTACCTCCATCTGCCACATACCCATTCTCTGATACCGTAGTTTCAATTGTAGCCTGCCCTCAGAAAAGTAACTTTCAAGAAACTTGTGATCCTGCAATCAAGCTGGATCATCGATCTCGCTGTCTCTGACATATTCCCTCAATCAATGACTATAATCTATTGTCTTTTCCTTCCTTCTTTCCTTCGTCCACGTGCGATCCTTAGTCTCAATGACAAAGTGACATGTGGCCCTCCCAACCGATGGAAGAGATATATTTTTCCTTTCGGGATTTGGGAGTATCAATTCTCAAAATTTTCTTTCTCCCAAAGCATTTCACCCAAGTTCCAAAATCTAACGATGTGTGGTCTTCTCGAATCAACGATCACAATCCCTTTGGGTATTCGGGGTTCATAAATCTCAACTTTCCAACCTTTCAACCTTCCTTTCTTTTTCCTAGAGCTGATAATCCACTGATGTGTGTCTCTTTCGGATCAACAGTCATGATCCTTTTGCATATTCGAGGTTCAGAAATATCAGCCTTCCAACCTTTCAACCTTCCTTTTATTTTTCTCGGAGTTGACAATGCACTAATGCGTGTCCCTTTCAGATCAATGGTCAAGATCCTTTCACATCTCTAGACTTAAGGATTCTCAAGTCTCAACTGGAAATCCTTGAAGTGAGAATCAAGATTTCTCTAAACTCTCAGATTAGCTAACACGTACTCCCTTTGACGATCAATGGTCGAGATTTTTCTTTGATGATTTTCACGTTCTCCCCATACAAAAACTTCCAAAGTTGTGGATCTTGTGTCACCTGTCCTCCTCGACAATGGACGGACCCAAACCACTTTAGGACTTCGAAACTTTGGGTAAGTGCTAGTGGTAAATCTCTCGAAGTAAAACTCCCAGAGTGACGTCACTTACTTATGTCACTTGATGACATGTCATGAGCTTAGTTGCTACCACGTGTCACTCAAATTTGTGATTTGCACGTACATGAAATGTCAAATCAACTTGACACTTTTCATTGTCTGATTGTGCCACGTGTCCTTGCTGACATAGTCTTGTTGATGTGGCTCCTCATTTACTTCGGGACTTCAGCCTTCGGGACTTCGTGACTTTCAAATTTTCAAGTTGCCAATTGATGCAGGAGCATCATAAGTAGTCAAGCGAGTGTGGAGGCAAAAGAAAGTTGGAAAGCACAACACGTATTTTTCACGTTTTGAAAACGTTTTGAAAGTTTAAAAGGGGCGGATATTAATGTAATAGTTAAGAGGAATGTACTCACATTTATACTTTCATATTGTGAAATAGATCATGAGCGATTCACTCTCATCTATAGAGTGTAGAGGCATTTATGCATAGTTAATGAAAGTAGGTAGGTTCGAATTAATAAAATTAGACAGTTTAGAGAGTAGGAGGCAAAATGGATATAGACACACTCATTCTTGTATCATTGTATCATTAGCATAGAAGAGAAGAGAGATTTGTAGAGGAGAAGTCCATGTACAAGAGATTTGAATTAATATATGAAGGTTTGAATCAGATTTCATGGTGTTATGATGTTTTATGTTTATACATGGTGAATGGTATGCTTACAGTTGTTTATTCTCTCTGTTTATTCCTTTGTTGTTATTCTATGTTGAATGTATGATTTCATGTTAAATGATTGAAATCTGAGAGAGATAGAGAATGAATTTCAATTGTTTCTCTTCTTGAGTGATAATTCCTACAAGGAGTGCAGTGAAATCTCCGCAAGGAGTGCGTTGACAAAGGTTCAAAGTTTATCTCTGAAAGCTGAGGAGGGATACCATTGTTCTCATCCCAACAGAAGTGCAAGTGAAGAAAAGAAGTCGTGCAAGGTGTGCGCAGGCTGGTTGAAAGCTCAGAACTTATAAGCCAAGGGGAGGTTTGAAGGACTATTGTTGCAAGAAGTGCACAAAGTCGAAAGAATCAAATACTTAGAAGTATTTGAAAGTTTGTCGCAAGGAGTGCGAGAAGGAACCCCTCTAGAGGCTGGAAGTTGCCAGAGAAAGATCAGGAGGGTTAACACCTTTGAGCACCTCAAAGGAGGATAGAGACTGAAATAATTCCAAAGGAGATGAGGGTCAAAGTCATCCATCGAAAGTAAAGTTGAGAAAGGAATAACCTTGGTTTATTCAATAGAAGTTGTCTAGGAGCAACGAGCGGTCAAAGTTCTCTGTGGAGAATTTGTGAAGTCGCGAGGACCGTGGGATTCTAGTGAAGCTGCAAGAAGGACAAGCGTTGGATGAATCCACCCTTAGGGAGGTAAGAATCTATGTGGGTTGTTGATCATTATTTGCATAAGCCATCAAATCATTTCGTCATTTCAGGGATCCTAACGACAAGGAGTTGAGCGAGTTGCGATAGGAATTGGCGTAGAGTTCGGAATTTCAGCACTTCGGGTGTCAAGAAATAGAGGAGGAAATGCTTTGGGAGTGAGAGTCCTGAAGACTAGGAAGAGTGACAGGTTTCAGGAGTCTACATCAGAGATAGGAAGCATTTGAGTGGACATCTGGCGTGTCCTCATCAAATAGGCAGAGTCAAACTTCGTTGATTGTTTCAGAGTTTCGTAGGTTGGAGAACCGGAAGCCTTGCATCAGGATTCGCAAAGATGCAAAGTCTGAAATTATGAATTAGTGGAAGGTTCTATGAGAAGCCAGCCTTTGCTGAATACATTTCTGGGAATCGACATTTCGGGTTTCGACGGGTTAAGGAGCTGGAAACTGAACAACAAAAATTGTGAAATTGCGAAACCCAGAGTCCCAAATTAGAGAAGGGCATGATGTTATTACGTGCAAGGAGATTTGGGTTGGTGCCTAGTCTTTTTTCACGTAGACTCAATTCATAAGGACCTATGGATCGATTCATTGGAGGTTTTGATAGGGATCCGAAAGAGCCACTTCGACTCAAGGAGATTTGAACGATCCTGTGAGTGGACCTCGACCCGAGGGTTCAGGGGTCTGTGCCAGTTGTGGTATCAGAGCTTGACTCTGTTTGTATATTGTAGACAGAGAAAGAGAGAGGAGGAAAGAGGAACATTTCTCATCCATTCCACCAAGAAGAAGAGACAGGCCAGTGGCAATGCGTGATCCAATAGTGGAAAGGGAAATGCATGAACTACATGCCAGGATTGATGCCATGGAGACAGCATAGAGACGCACAGTTGATGTTGGGGATATCAATGAGGCTGACCGTGAAAATGAAGTTGGACACAGAGAAGAAGTTGCAGTCAAAGATGTTGTAGATGAACGCCTATTCAAGGTTGTTGCAAGGATAGGTGCTACAACAAAAATGGACATTCCAGTATATGAAGGAAACATGGATGTTGAAGAGCTTCTAGACTATATTAGAGCTCTAGATAAATACTTCGACTGTGAGGATGTCGAGGAAGATAGAAAGGTCAAACATGTTGTCACTATACTTAAAGGGAATTCAACATTATGGTGGGATGAAATGCAGGCTGACAGATGCTACAAAGGCAAGAAGAAAATCAAGAGTTGGGATAGAATGGTTTCAAAGATGAAAGCCAAATTCATACCCAAGGATTATCAAATTACTCTGTTTCGAAGGATGCAACATTTAAGACAGAAGCTGATGTCAGTGAAAGAATACACTGAAGAGTTCTACAAGATAAACATCAAGGCATGTCATTAGGAAAGCAATGATGAAAAGGTTGCCAGGTACATGAATGGCCTGCGATATGACATTCAGAATGAGATGAGCATGATGATCATTAGGAATGTGGAGGATGCTTATCATATGGCTCTGAAAGATGAAGAGAAGTTGAGCCGAAAGCAAGGTCAAAGAGGCCGAGGTAGAAGTCAAGATAGAGGCAAAGAAGTTGCCCAAGATAGAACCCAGAAACCTCAAGAAGAGGGAAAGAAACATCAACCTCAAACTGAGAGAGGAGGAAGCTCACAGAGAGGGCAGTATGCTAATAGAAATACATTTCCTCAAGCTAGAGGAAGAGGAAGAGGCTGAGGAGGTGAAGTGAAATGTTTTGTCTGTGGGAAAAATGGACATAAATCTTATGAGTGTAAAGACAGAAAGAAAGAAGGTGGTGAGACTTACATTGCCGAAGCACAAGGATGGAATGTTGAGGTAGAATATGCTAAGGGCGGAAGATCCTTAATGATGAGGAAAGTTCTCTTGAAGCCAGAGAAGGAGGTAGAGAACCCAGCCCAAAGGAACAATCTGTTTCGAACTGCTTGCAAGACAAAAGACAGGGTATGAAAGGTAATCGTGGATAGTGGTAGCATAGATAATATTGTTTCTACAAAGATGGTAGAAAATCTGGAGCTAGAGACTATCATACATCGAAGCCCATACAGAGTTTCATGGCTATAAAAAGGACATCAGGTAAATGTCACTAAACAATGTTTAGTCGAATTTAAAATAGAAGGATATAAGGATGAAATATTATGTGATGGCATTCCCATGGATGTTTGTCATCTATTGCTGGGTAGACCATGGCAATATGACAGGAATGTGGTTCATGATGGGAGAAAGAACACATACACCCTGGAGAAGATGGAAGGACTCACATGTTGTTACCAATTAAGGATAAAGAAGTGAAACTAGAGGTGAACAACACTATAATTATCATGAGTGGGAAGCAACTTCTTAATGAGTTTAAGAAGAAGGAAGAAACACAATTTATTGTGGTCAAGAAACCTAGAATTGTTTTGACCAGTACAAGATTGGATTATTTACCAGAGGAAATCCAGAAGTTGTTGGAAGAGTTTGTTGATATAGTAGTGGAAGAACTACCTCATTCATTACCACTGATCAAGAGTATAAGTCATCACATTGATCTTATACCTGGAGCCAATTTACCAAACAAAGTAGCGTACAGATTAACGCCATAGGAGAATGAAGAAGTTAAGAGACAAGTCCAGGGCTTAATGGACAAAGGGTTGGTTAGAGAGAGATTGAGTCCATGTGTTGTTCCAACAGTGCTTATCCCAAAGAAAGATGGAGGCTGGAGGATGTCTACAGACTCAAGGGAGATCAACAATATTACCATCAGATACAGATTTCCATTGCCAAGGATGGACAATTTGATGGATTACTTGAGTGGAGCGAGATTTTTTTCAAAAATTGATTTGAAAAGCGGATATCATCAGATTCACATGAGAGAAGGTGATGAATGGAAGACAACATTCAAGATGAATGAAGGGATGTATGAATGGATTGTTATGCTATTTGGTTTAATCAATGCGCCCAGTACTTTCATGAGATTGATGAATGAAGTCCTGAAGGAGTTTATCGGGAAATTCACCGTCGTATATCTCGATGATATATTGATTTTCAGCAAGATAGAAGCAGAGAACTTAAAGCACTTAGCTGCAGTGATGAAGAGATTATAGCAAGAGAAATTGATGATAAACATGAAGAAATCATCATTTATGAGCATGAAACTCATTTATTTGGGTTTTGTTATCTCTGCCAATGAGCTGAAAATGGATCCGGATAATGTAGAAGCGATTAAGAATTGGCCATCACCGAAAAGTGTGCTTGAAGTTCGAAGCTTCCATGGTTTGGCAAGTTTCTATAGGAAATTCATCCAAAATTTTTGTGGGATTAGTGCACTGATGATGGACACGGTGAAGAGAAGACACAAATCTTTTCATTGGAAAGAGGAATCAGAGAAGAGTTTCAATCTGCTGAAGAAAAAGATCATGGAGCAACCAATTTTGGTTTTGCCTGATTTCAGCAAGACATTTCAGGTCAAGTGTGACATGAGTGGATTTACAATTGGAGCAGTATTGAGCCAAGATGATAGGTCAGTTGCATACTTCAAAGAGAAATTGAATGAAACAAAGATTAAGTACTCCACATATGACAAGGAATTCTATGCGGTCATACAAGCGTTGAAGAAGTGGAGGCACTATTTGGTTCCTAAAGAGTTTGTTTTGTACAATGATAATAATGCTTTGCAATTCATGACTGAACGAAAGAAGTTGAACCAAGAACATGCTAAATAGGTTGAATAGATGCAAAATTTTACGTTTGTAACTAAGCATATTTCTGGAACTGCTAACAAAGTTGCTAATGCTCTGAGCAGGAAATATTTTCTTATGTAGGAATTTATAGTCAAAACTTTGGGTTTTGATAACCTCAAGGAAATGTACAGAGATGAACCAGATTTTAAGGAAGTGTATGAGGCATCTGAGAAACATAAGCCAATGGATTGAATACATGATCCAGGATGGATTGTTATTCAGGGGAAATCAGCTATGTATTCCAAAATTCTCCATGAGGGAGAACCTGTTGAAGGAAAAACACAATGGAGGATTGGTCGGACAGTTCGGTCATGATAAGATGTTCTCAAAATTTAATGGCTCATATTTTTGGCTAGGAATGAGGACAGATGTCAAGAAATTTGTGGACATATGCAGAGTTTGTCAGTACACAAAAGGGAGAAGGCAGAACATAGGGTTATACCAGCTATTACCCATACCTAAGAAGCTGTGGGATGCAATGAGCATGGATTTTGTATTGGGATTGCCAAGGACAAAAAGAGGATATGATTCAATCTTTGTGGTAGTCGACAAATTTTCCAAGATGGCACATTTTATACCATGCCAGAAAACCAGCGACACAACTCATATTACGAACATGTTTTTCAAATAAGTCGTCAGACTTCACAGATTTCCCAAGAGCATTATTTATGATCGAGATACCAAGTTCGTGGGACATTTTTGGAGGACTTTATGGAAGAAGCTAGGGACAAGTTTGTCTTTTATCTTAGTGTATCATCCTCAGATAGATGGGCAGACAGAAGTTGTGAACAAGAGCTTGGGAGACTTACTGAGGAGCCTAGTGACTGAACACCACAGTCAATGGGATCACATTCTACCACAAGAGGAATTTTCTTACAATGATTCGATCAATAGAAGAACAGGGAAGAGTCCATTCCAAATTGTATATGGAATGCAGCCAAGGGGAGTTTTTGAATTGAAAGATTTGGAACAAATTGAATTCAGGAGTGCTAGCGCAGAGGATTTTGTAGAAGCGATGAAGGAGCTTCATAGCAGAGTCAAGGAGTGATTGCAAAGTTTGAGTCAAGAATACAAGTGCAGAGCAGATAAACACAAGCGAGAACTTCAATTTGAAGTTGGTGATTTGATTCTTCCACATCTGAGGAAGGAAATGTTCCCAAGGGGGACATATAATAAATTGAATATGAAAAATATTGGACCATGCAGGGTCATGAAGAAATTTGGGGCAAACACATATGAGATTGAATTACCCGATGGGATCAAAATTTCGTCGATATTCAATGTTGAAAATTTGTACCCTTACAAAGTTGGAGGAATAGAAATAAAGCATGAGCAGCCAGAGGTTCAGTGGACCAAACAAATTCCTGTAGTTGAAAAGCCACAGATGGAAAGAATAGTTGACAAGAGAGTCCGTAGGAAGACCAGGAGCAAAGAGTATTTTGAATACTTGGTCAAATGGAAGGGACATCCAGTTGAAGATGCCAGCTGGGAAGATGAAGCAGAAATTTATAAGTATGGGCAGACTGTGCAAGATTTGATGAACATGAGTTCATAAAAATTTTCAAGCGAGGGAGTATGATGCAGGAGAATCATAAGCAGTCAAGCGAGCGTGGAGGCGAAAGACAGCTGGAAAGCGCAACACGTATTTTTCATGTTTTGAAAATGTTTTGAAAGTTTAAAAGGGGTGGATATTAATGTAATAGTTAAGAGGAATGTACTCGCATTTATACTTGCATATTGTAAAACAGATCATGATCCAGAAACTCGACAACAAAAATAGCGAAATTGTGAAACCCGAAGTCCTGAATTAGAGAAGGGCGTGACCTTATTACGTGCAAGGAGATTTGGATTGGTGCCTGGTGTTTGTTCATGCAGGCTCAATTCATAAGGGCCTGTGGATCGATTCATTGGAGGTTCCAATAGGGATCTGAAAGAACCACTTCGACTCAAGGAGATTTGAACGATCCTGTGAGCGGACCTCGACCCGAGGGTTCAGGGGTATGTGCCACCAATTCTTTCGAAGTGAGAATCCCCAAACAATGATCTCCTCACAACTTTTAGACCCAAAATAAATGTTTTTCGTCAATCATGTTCTTATATTGATGGCTCGATCTTTCTGCAATGCTTCTTTTCTAGTTTATCCTGTCCTTCCACTTTAAAATGATCTGACGATTGACGTTTACTTTGGCTCTCTGACTCTTCGGACTTCAGGGATTTCATATCTCAAACTAAAACTCTTGAAGTGATTTCTTTGTAGCTTAACCTCCTCACATATTTAGACCCTAAATGAATTTCATTCTTTGATCAACATCTTATATCAATGACTCTTTCTTATCCTGGCCTTCGACTTAAATCAATCTGACCGATGATGGAAATTCTGATGATCGGATTTTCAATCATTTTTCCCTTCTTATCCTATCATTCCATTAATTCAATATGAAAATTGTTGGTCCTTTGGATTGGTGATCCAATGACCACTTTCTCTCTTCCTCATGAGCTTCTGATCTCTTTGACTTAGAATATTTTCTAAGCATTCACGGGTCTTTGACCTTTTCTCCACCTGCGATTCTGTTTCTTGGACCTTGTCTGTACTTCTGGAAACTGCTATCTCTTATGAGATTTCTCGTATTTTGTGATCTTGAGGTTTGGTTTGTTATTTTTATTTCCATCAATGACAGGTACATTCTTCCTGTAAACATGCCAACATAAAATATTCTCGGTATAGCTCATCCTTGAGATAAGTCACTCGCCATATGTTTAATGAACTTGTAGAAGGAGGAGTCTGGTCCCGTATGGGTCCTAGAGATTGGACTCACATAGGTCCTTAGATGCATAGTTTTACGAGCCTAAAGAAGGTAAAATCGGTGGTTTTTCATGTTTAGAGAGTTTGGAAAGAACTTAAAGATGCCTCCAAGAGTGACATTTTCTTAAATTTAGTCTTCCAAGCTCGAAAAAAGTGTAAAACAATACAGGGGAGAAATCTTCTAATCATGTTTGATTAGTGTAGTCCTTTTTCATAATTAGTCTTGAGAGGCTGAAAAAGGGATAAACTACCACTCAAAATATTCCCTTTCAAACATTTTAACGAGTGTGAAAGGAAGAAATCTCAGTTGGAAATATTTTCATGTTTAGAGAGTCTCAAAAGATATTAAAGGAAACTCCATAGAGTTCCTTTTTCATATAGCTTTTACGAGTCTGAAAAAGAGATCAATTATACTCGATAACCTATTCTCACTTTTAAATAGAATGATAAAGAACAAATAATGATCTCGATAACCTATTCTAATGTATTTACGAGCATGAGAAAGAACAAAGTCTAAGATTGTTCTATGAAAACTAATACGTT
The DNA here is from genome assembly GCA_009831015.1 of Picea engelmannii. Classification (NCBI taxonomy): domain Eukaryota; kingdom Viridiplantae; phylum Streptophyta; class Pinopsida; order Pinales; family Pinaceae; genus Picea; species Picea engelmannii. The sequence goes on along the minus strand of ML786357.1, from coordinate 365,422 downwards.
ATGAGGGGAAAGATCCTCAATCGAGGATCACTCATAGTAGTGTGTTTCTCTAGAGGTATTGTTCTCCTATTTTATTGGAAGAAGCTAGAGTCTTTGCTCCTACATGATGTCCAAAGGCTAGAGACCTATTCCCCAAGCATTGTTTCCTTTAGCGACTCTTGTTATTTCCTCATTTAGGCATCTGGTTACTACTAGGAACATTTTCACTAGCCGCAAAAAAAGAAGGTTCAAGTACTCGATCCAGAGAGAGAATAGATTTGAATGGAGGGGGATCTATTTCATTTTTTAATGAGATTGACACAATAAAATAATCATTATCGTAAGCGTTTGTTTCAGTTTTTAACAAGCTTGACACAAGAAAAGAACTATGCTCGTCGAGGCCAGGTACTACTAAAATATTAGATAATTCTAAGGATTGTCCCACCTGATTTCAAATCATATTTAACATGGAAAACTACAGGGTGGCAGTAAAGGAAAAGGGAAAAACCCCATGAGTGAGGAATCCTTAAGGATACCTACTCCTACACTCTTAAAACTAGTATGTCCTAGAAAAGGGACATTATTTTATGCAGTATTGTGGAGATCTGGAGTTGTATAGTAAATATGGTCAACAATGATAATATTTCCTTGATGGAAAAATTGTAAAATACAAAAAACCGAAGATGTGATGATGGCCATTGCATAGAACCAACTACGAACAAGTAACAAATTATAATCCAGGGGTGAGTCAACCACTTCTGTATCAACCAAAATAGTCTTACCCTTCAATTTCACATGAAAATATTGCAATATTCCATGAGGTTTGAAACCATGTCCATCAAATGTTGTCAAGGTGGTGGGAGACAGGGTATGTTTAGGGGAACTAAGGGCTTTCCAAAAAGGAAACGAAATGACACAAGTGGAAGATCCTTCATCCAAAATGGTGCGATGAATGTTCTTCCCACTAACCAAAATTTTAATTTGGAAAGCTAAGTTGTGGGTGAGCCTCTCATTAAAGTAGTCCATATTAAACATAATCATATTCAATTCCTTGAGATCCATAGCTCCAATGGCTGACAACAGGGTTCTATGTTGACTTGGAAAATTTTGTATAACTTTGAGGACCAACATAGCATAAGGTGCTTGTGCCAAATATTCAACAATATTCTAGTTTTTGGAAGCACGAGGCATTTGGATTAAATGTCACTTTTTGAATTACGTTCTTGGGTGGGTGCAATGTTGTGTTAGAAATTGAATTATCAATCTGAAGAGGATTAGAAGATGGAGGAGGAGTGGAAGTGGAGGGTTGATCAACAACCTTTCCTTTAGTCTGATCACCTAGAGGAGTGTCACAAGTATTTTCTCGAGTCATTACATTAATTGTCTTAAACATGTTCACCTCATAGGCTCTCAATGAAGAATATACATGGTGGGAATGCCCTGTGTTTCCCCCTTGCAGAAGGAAAATATTTTGTGCAACCAAATGTTGTTGCTGAACTAGTTGGGAGGTACCCTTCATAAATTTAGTGAAAACCTCATGATGAGGGAATTTTTTTTTGTAGTGGTCTTCATCTTAAGTCATGCAAGGAGAGTTTTCTTTCTTATTCAGTGGAGTATCAATAGACTTAGGATTATCCTACTCGTTAGAAGATCTTTTGGATTTACCCTTTTGTTTCTTCTTACATCCTATTTGTTGAGATGAAGTGGATTCAACTACATTCACTACTAGGTTTGAGCAGGAGAGAAAGTATTTTTGGTGTTCGAAATGGAACATGGTTCTCGAGCAGGTCTTGACAGATCATTCGATGGATGAGGAGAGTTAGGGATTAGATCATAAAGTTTTTCATATTGGGATTAAACCAAGTCCAAATACTGGTCACGATTGATAGCCTTCTCCTCCGTAACAATGTTTCCCATAAAAGCCTCGTGGGCGATGGGAGGCAAGAGAGACATTGTAAACCAATCCATGAGGAGTTGGTCTAGAATTGGATATTTAATCAATCACCTCTAACGTCTCCACTCATGAATATGATTAGATATATCGATGGAAGAGGATTGCTGGAGTGAGGTCAAAAGATATGTATTGGTCTCACACCGTATATGCAACTAAAAATGCATCAGTAAATCCATGGAAAGAGAATTAAAGTTGACAAAGGAGTTATGCGGACACTCAATATACCATTTCACTATTGCACCTATACGTGTCCTCTGAAAAAGTCTCAGATGAATGGAATTTTCCATTAAAGAGTTGGAAAAACACCATAAATGGAAAGTCATAACATGATTCTTAGGATATTCCCTAGGTTTTCCATCGAAGTTCGGGATGTCTGACGATAATTTGGCAGAGATGGTGGGCCAAAACAAGGTATGTTTAATGAGATCATTTGTTAAATGCGACAAATATAACAAATCTAACGTAGCCAAGAATGGAATTTTTTGGTTATTCTTTGGATACTGGTGATAAGCATATTGTGTGGGAACACTAGTGGGACCATAAACAAGTGGTGGAAAGAAAAAAAAACTAGATGGTCCTCCCATATGTGGTGGCTACCTGGGTTGTCCACCCATATAAGGTGGTTGTCCCAATTGTCCACCCATGTATTGTGATTGAACAGATGGACCTACTATGTACTGATATTGACCTGATGGTCCCCCCCATGTGATGTCGTTGTCCTGATGGGCCTCCCATATACTGTGATTGAAGGGACTACTATGTTAGAATCATGGGGTTTACAAATTGATAGGGAAAATTCCCTTGCAGAGGGATGCTCGTCAGATTAGGTTGAGCCCACAAAGGATTCATAACTCCTGGATATGCATGTCTAGGATACAATCCAGTGGTATTAGGGATAGAAGGAATTGAAGGAATGAATTTTCCCCAGGATTGTTGAATTTTCAACCATGTAGGTTTCCCCCTAGTAAACAGTTTTCCCGCAACTGAAGGTTTCCCCTAGCTGAAGATTGGCATCCCATTAAATATTTATCTCCAACATAGAGTGTAAAAATATGTGATGTATGACATGGAGGTTTAGTAGCTTGTGAGACTGTGGTTCTGTGAATTACTCGACTGCTGGTAATTTGACCAAGGGAAAAACCAATTAAGGAACTTGGTGTGTGCATGTGTGTAAATAATGAAACAAGAATAATATCTGACTCATGTGAAAAGGGAGATGTGTGCAAAATTTGTTGAGTCAGGGTTACCTGGGTCATTGATGTTTCTAGTAAATATGAAGCACCAACAATATCGACTATGGGAGTTGTGGAAAAATATGAGTTCCCAAGTCCTTCAGGAAAACCAAAAGATGACGGGTTCATGGCAAAAGATTGTGTAGTGGTGGAAACAGGTGGTAAATAGTAATAAGAATAGGCATCAAAATATCTCGTGGATGGTGGATCAGTGAATGGTTTACTGAGTGGATCGGTAAAAAGAGGATTCATGAAAGATTTAAGGCTTTCTACAAATATTGTGACTAGTTCTTCAATGTGTTGGCCACTTCTAAGAGTGATTCTCCGGCTCTCATAAGGTTGATCTTCGATCATTCCTTCATAAGTAAAATTGGTTCAAGGTTCATGAATGTTAGGTTCCATACCTTTTATATTATGATATCTAAAATCCTAAGATCGACTATGAAAGCCAAGGAAAAACACTCCTATGAAAACTAAAACAAATCAACGAACAAACAACATATTTAAGGATATTCCAAATATGGGATATCAAGCCACCAAGAAGAAATGAGAAGTAGTTACCCCAACCTCCACATAAAATCACTTCTCGATGCAAGAAAACCTCATTTTCAAGGCATCACCCTCGAGGCGTACTGAGAGTGTGATACAACATCTTCTCTAGGTACCATGGGAATCCACCCATAGTCACCTCTCTAGGTACCTAAGAAAGGCCGCTAACAATACCAAATTGGATTCAACCTCCAAGCTGGTATAGTCAACAATCATGACGAAATGTATGGAAATAATATCAAGTGTAAAGCTCTTCAAAAGATTTGGGTTGGCGCCTGGTGTTTGTTCATGCAGGCTCAATTCATAAGGACTTGTGGATATGATTCGTTGGAGATTCCGATAGGGATCCGAAAGAACCAATTCAGCTCAAGGAGATTTCAACGATCTTGTGAGCAGACCTCAACCCGAGGGTTCAGGGGTCCGTGCCACCAATTCTTCCGAAGTGAGAATCCCCAAACAATGATCTCCTCACAACTTTTAGACTCGAAATAAATGTTTTTCGTCAATCATGTTCTTATATTGACAGCTCAATCTTTTTGCAATGATTCTTTTCTAGTTTATCCTGTCCTTCCAACTTAAAATGATCTGACAACTGACGTTTACTTTGCCTCTCCAACTCTTCGGACTTCAGGGATTTCAGATCTCAAACTGAAACTCTTGAAGTGATTTCTTCGGAGCTTAACCTCGTCACATATTTAGACCCTAAACGAATGTCGTTCTTTGATCAAGATCTTATATCAATGACTCTTTCTTATCCTGGCCTTCCACTTAAATCAATCTAAAGGATGATGGAAATTCGTATGATCGAATTTTCAATCATTTTTCCCTTCTTATCCTATCATTCCATTAATTCAATCTGATAGTTGTTGGTCATTTGGATTGGTGATCCAACGACCACTGTCGCTCTTCCTCATGAGCTTCTGATCTCTTTGACATAGAATATTTTCTAAGTGTTCACGGGTCTTTGACCTTTTCTCCACCTGTGAGTCTGTTTCTTGGACCTTGTCTTCACTTCTGCAAACTTCTATCTCTTCTGAGATTTCTCGTATTTTGTGATCTCGAGGTTTGGTTTTTTATTGTTCTTTCCATTAATGAAAAGTACATTCTTCCTGTAAACATGCCAACATAAAAGCTTCTCGGTATAGCTCATCCTTCAGATAAGTCACTCGCCATATGTTTAATGAACCTGTAGAAGGAGGAGTCCGGTCCTGTATGGGTCCTAGAGATTGGACTCACATAGGTCGTTAGATGCATAGTTTTACGAGTCCAAAGAAGGTAAAATCGGTTGTTTTTCATGTTTAGAGAGTTTGGAAAGAACTTAAAGACGCCTCCAAGAGTGACATTTTCTTAAATTTAGTCTTCCAAGCTCGAAAAAAGTGTAAAAAAATACATGATTGAACTCTTCTAATCATGTTTGATTAGTGTAGTCCTTTTTCATAATTAGTCTTGAGAGGCTGAAAAAGAGATAAAATACCACTCAAAATATTCCATTTCAAACATTTTAACGAGTGTGAAAGGAAGAAACATCAACTGGAAATATTTTAATGTTTAGAGAGTCTGAAAACATATTAAAGGAGACTCCATAGAGTTCCTTTTTCATATAGCTTTTACGAGTCTAAAAAAGAGATAAATTATACTCGATAACCTATTCTCACTTTTAAATAGAATGATAGAGAGAAATTATTGATCTCGATAACCTGTGCTAATGTATTTACGAGCATGAGAAATAACAAAGACTAAGCTTGTTCTATGAAAACTAATACGTTATGAGGGGAAAGATCCCCAATCAAGAATCACTCATAGTAGTGTGTTTCTCTAGAGGTATTTTTCTCCTAGTTTATTGGAAGAAGCTAGAGTCTTTTCTCCTACATGATGTCCAAAGGCTGGAGACCTACTACCCAAGCATTGTTTCCTCCAACGACTCTTCTTATTTCCTCGTTTAGGCATCTGGTTACGACTAGGAACATTTTCACTAGCCACAAGAAAAGAAGGTTCAAGTACTCGATCCAGAGAGAGAATCGATTTGAATGGAGGGGGATCTATTTCATTTTTTAATGAGATTGACGAAATAAAATAATCATTATCGTAAGTGTTAGTTTCAGTTTTTAACAAGCTTGACACGAGAAAAGAACTATGCTCGTCGAGGCCAGGTACTACTAAAATATTAGATAATTCTAAGGATTGTCACACATGTTTTCAAATCATATTTAACATGGAAAACTACAGGGTGGGAGGATAAGGAAAAGGGGAAAACCCCATGAGTGAGGAATCCTTAAGGATACCTACTCCTACACTCTTAAAACTAGTATGTCCTAGAAAAGGGACATTATTTGTTGCAGTATTGTGGAGATCTGGAGTTGTATAGTCAATATGGTCAACAATGATAATATTTCCTTGATGGGAAAATCGTAAAATACAAAACACCGAAGATGCAACGACGGTCATTGCATAGAACCAACTATGAACAAGTAACAAATTATAATCCAGGGGTGAGTCAACCACTTCTGTATCGACCAAAATAGTCTTACCCTTCAATTTCACATGAAAATATTGCAAGATTCCATGAGGTTTGAAACCATGTCCATAAAATGTTGTCAAGGTGGTGGGAGACAGGGTATGTTTAGGGGAACTAAGGGCTCTCCAAAAAGGAAAAGAAATGACACAAGTGGAGGATCCTTCATCCAAAATGGTGCGATGAATGTTCTTCCCACCAACCAAAATTTTAATTTGGAAAGCTAAGTTCTGGGTGAGCCTCTCCTTAAAGTAGTCCACATTAAACATAATCATATTCAATTCCTTGAGATCCATAGCTCCAATGGCTGACAACAGGGTTCTATGTTGACTTGGACAATTTTGTATAACTTTGAGGACTTACATAGCATAAGGTGCTTGTGCCAAATATTCAACAATATTCTAGTTTTTGGAAGCACGAGGCATTTGGATTAAATGTCACTTTTTGAATTAGGTTCTTGTGTGGGTGCAACGCTGTGTTAGAAATTGAATTATCAATCTGAAGAGGATTGGAAGATGGAGGAGGAGTGGAAGTGGAGGGTTGATCAACAACCTTTCCTTTAGTCTGATCACCTAGAGGAGTGTCATAAGTATTTTCTCGAGTCATTACATTAATCATCTTAAACATGTTCACCTCATAGGCTCTCGATGAAGAATCTCCATGGTGGGAATGACCTGTGTTTCCCCCTTGCAGAAGGAAAATATTTTGTGCAACCAAATGTTGTTGCTGAACTGGTTGGGAGGTACCCTTCATAAATTTAGTGAAGACATCACGATGAGGGAATTATTTTTTGTAGTGGTCTTCCTCTTAAGTCATGCAAGGAGAGTTATCTTTCTGATTCAGTGGAGTATCAATAGACTTAGGATTATCCTACTCGTTAGAAGATATTTTGGATTTACCATTTTGTTTCTTCTTACCTCCTAGTTGTTGAGATGAAGTCGATTGAACTACATTCACTTCATAGGTTTGAGTAGGAGAGAAGTTATTTTTGGTGTTTGAAATGGAACATGGTTCTGGAGTAGGTCTTGACAGATCATTCGATGGATGAGGAGCGTTATGGATTAGATCATAAAGTTTTTCATATTGGGATTAATCGAGGTCCAAATACTTGTCACGACTGATATCCTTCTCCTCCGTAACAATGTTTCCCATAACAGTGTCGCAGGCGATGGGAGACAAGAGAGACCTTGTAAACCAATCCATGAGGACTTGGTCTGGAATTGGATTTTTAATCAATCATCTCTAACATCCCCACTCATGAATATGATTAGATATATCGGTGGAAGAGGATTGCTGGAGTGAGGTCAAAAGATCTGTACTGGTCTCACACCGTATATGCAACTGAAAATGCATCAACAAATCCATGGAAAGAGAATTAAAGTTGAAAAAGGAGTTATGAAGATAGTCAATATACCATTTCACTACTGCACCTATACGTCTCCTCTAAAAAAGTCTCAGATGAATGGAATTTTCCATTAAAGAGTTGGAAAAACACCATAAATGGAAAGTCATAACATGATTCTTAGGATATTCCCTAGGTTTTCCATCGAAGTTCGGGATGTCTGACGATAATTTGGCAGAGATGGTGGGCCAAAACAAGGTATGTTTAATGAGATCGTTTGTTAAATGCGACAAATATAACAGATCTAACGTAGCCAAGAATGGAAGTTGTTGGTTATTCTTTGGATACTGGTGATAAGAATATTGTGTGGGAACACTAGTGGGACCATAAACAAGTTGTGGAAAGAAAAAAAAACTAAATGGTCCTCCCATATACGGTGGCTACCTGGGTTGTCCACCCATAAAAGGTGGTTGTCCCAATTGTCCACCCATGTATTGTGATTGAACAAATGGACCTACTATGTACTGATATTGAAATGATGGTCCCCCCATGTGATGTGGTTGTCCTAATGGACCTCCCATATACTGTGATTGAAGGGACTACTGTGTTAGAATCATGGGGTTTACAGATTGATAGGGAAAATTCCCTTGGAGAGGGATGCTTGTCAGATTCGGTTGAGCCCACAAAAGATTCATAACTCTTGGATATGCATGTGTAGGATACAATCTTGTGGTATTAAGGATAGAAGGAATTGAAGGAATGAATTTCCCCCATGCTTGTTGAATTTTAAACCATGTAGGTTTCCCCCTAGTAAACAGTTTCCCCGCAACTGAAAGTTTCCCCTAGATGAATATTGGCATCCCATTAAAGATTTATCTGCAACATAGAGTGTAAAAATATGCGACGTATGACATGGAGGTTTAGTAGCTTGCGAGACCGTGGTTTTGTGAATGACTCGACTGCTGTTAATTTGACCAAGGGAACAACTGATGCAGGAGCATCCACACCTCATCAAGAGAGCCAGCGCGTGGATAAAGAAATACAGTTGGGCAGTGCCAACACATATGTTTTTGAAATACTTTGGAAAGTTGTTGCGCCGTCATTTGAATGAAAACATTCATAAAAAAGTGCACTTGTACATTGTAACGGACCTTGAGCAGATAAGCTCTCGTCCTTAGGTACTTGAGGCACTTATTAGATTTGGTGCAGGTAGATAAGATAATTAAGTCTAGATTAGCCAGTTTTGCTTTCGAGAGGGAAAATGGAATATAGGCACCCTCCTTTGTATTATTGTATTCATTCAGATTAGCATTTTGAAGAGCATTAGCATTTAGGAGCAAGAAGAGCAGAGCAGAGAACTTGTGAAGAAATCCCCATGTATAGAGATTGAATTAATAGGAAAGCCTTGATTCAATTCCATGGCTGTGATTATTCTTTGTGTGTTGTTGATATTATGCTTTTGCATACTTGCTTCTTGTTATGCCTTCATTGTATATGTTGCATATGTAATTTCATGGTAGATTAGAAATCAGGGAGAGTGACGAGAATAGGTTTCAGAGTGTTTCTCTGTTCGAGCCAGGAGATTCCTACATAGAGTGCAGTTGAATTCCTCCGCATAGAGTGCGTGAGGGGCTCTACAGTTAAACTCTTATTCTCCTCTACCGGAATTGTGTTGGGTTATTCGAACCGTGTAGGTGAAGAATATGTTGAATTGAAGTCTCAGAGGCAAGCCTGGGAAAAGGAGAACAAGAAAGCCTTGATTCAAATTCCATGGATGTGTTTATTCTCTGTGTGTTGTTGGCATTATGCCTTTGCATAGTTGCTTCTTGTTACGTATTTATTTCATATGCTGTGTATGTGATATTATGGAAGAATTGAAATTTGAATGTTTGAGTGAATGAGTTTTAATTGTTTCTCTAAGTGAACCAGAGAATTCCTGCAAGGGTGCAGTTAAATTTGTCCGCAAGGAATGCATGACTGCAGGGTTGCTTGGAGGAAGCTTTTATCCTCATCTCAGGAGTGCAAGTTTGGAATTAGAGCCATGCAAGGTGGGTGCAGGCTAGGAGTAGATTCAGAGTTGTGATTCTGAGTGGAAATTGGGTGGAAGACAGAACGGAGAAGTCACCAGTCGCGAGGAATAGTCGTAGGTTGGCGAACCATCTCGTGGAGAGACACTCCTTGTTTCGAAGGTGTAGCAAGGATAAAGGGGACGTGAAGTCTACAGAGAAAAAAGAAGAAAGTTCGAAGGTTGGGGAAAGTGGAAGAAATGAAAGAATCACAAGGAACGCGACTCAAGGTCGTGGATTGGGCGTTTCGGGAGCTCGTTAAGTAAAGCTCTTGATTCACGTGGAGGAAATCGCGGGATCGTGAGAAGCGAAGTCTCGGCGTTTTCGCGCATGGAATGATTCATAGTCAAGTTCACGCGGCGAGAAATATCGGGACATCGGGTCTCGGGAGTTGAAGGGACAAGCGTTTGGTCTCGCTAGTTGCGAGGTTACGGTGAAGCGAGGTCGCGAGATCGGCATCTCGGATCTCAGGGGGTTTGAACCCGAGGGCTTAGTACCCTGATTAGCGAAAATCCATAAAGAAAAGGTCCCGATAAGCGAGAGGAAAGTCAACGTTGACTTACCTCGGGTCTCGGGGGTCCAAAGGGACATCATCCTACCATTGAATTCGCGAGAGTCGAGATTCCGACCTCTCCTATTAAGTCACCACGGGAGTAGCGGTGAAAGAACTGTGGGTTGAAAACTTTCGATAAGGAAGTAGAAGAGTCTTAGAACTCTTAGGGATGAGAGGAAGAGGGTCCTGGTGGACGCAGTTGCCAACGAGGGCAGCTTGCGTCAAAGTGGTATCAGAGCCTGAAGATATTGTCTGTATATTTCAGGCGAGAGGAGTGAAGGAGGAAAGGAAAGCACTCTGATACTCACGACTTTTGTTAGAGTGGTATCAGAGCGGGGGTATCTTTGATTTCTATAGTAGGGACAGAGATTCACCATCCCGCCGAGAAGGGAAAGGCCGTCACTTGATCGTGAAGACAGGGACGCGCGAAGAAGGGGTAGACAAGCAGGGAACCCAGAGATAGAAAGACAGATGAGAGATCTCTGAGCAAGGCTCAAGGATATGGAAACCACGCAGAGACACGGAGTCGGCGCAGGAGAATTCAACGATTCCAAGGTGGAAGAGGAAGCTGGACACGATGCTGAAAAAGTCACGACAGAGGATGCATCAACAGAAAGGCTGATCAGAGCCATTTCGAGGATGAGCTCGAAGACGAAGATGGACATTCCTACCTTTGAGGGAAGTCTAAATGTTGAAGAGTTGCTGGACTGGATCCGAGCACTCGATACCTACTTCGATTATGAGGATATCGAAGAGGACAAGAAAGTGAGACATGCTGTCACTAAGTTGAAAGGACATGCAGCCTTATGGTGGGATGAGTTGCAGGCTGATAGGCACTGCAAAGGAAAACATAAGATCAAGAGCTGGGATAGGATGATCGCTAAGATGAAAGCAAAGTTCATTCCCAGAGACTACCAAATCACTCTGTTTAGGCACATGCAGAACCTGAGACAGAAGTTGATGACGATGAAAGACTAAACCGAGGAGTTCTACAGGCTAAACATCCGAGCGGGTCATCGGGAGAGTGATGACGAAAAGGTGGCGAGATACCTGAATGGGTTGAGGTATGACATTCAGGAAGAGCTAAGCATGGTTACCATCCGAAAAGTTGAGGATGCATACCAGATGGCTTTAAAAGCCGAGGAGAAACTGAGCCGCAAACAGGGACAGCGAGGGCGAGGACGAAGTCAGCCCAAAAGCAAAGCAGTTGCCCAAGAGAAAATTCAAAAGCCCAAGGAGGAGTGGAAAAGACCTCAGGGAAAGGCTGAAAGAGGTGGAACCTCACAACAAAGGCAACAATATGCTGAGCCGAGGAGGCAACAAGATGATCAGCAAGGAGGATATGCTGATGTGAATGCATTTCCTCATACGAGAGGCAGAGGAAGAGGCACAGGAGGAGTTATCACATGTTTTACATGTGGTAAAGATGGACACAAACCTGTGGACTGTCTAGAGAGGAAAATGGACAGAGGAAAAGCTCACGTCGTTGAGGCGCAGAGGCGTGATGTGGAAGATGAAGACACTGGAAGTGGGAAGTCGATGACAGTGCATAAAGTTCTCTTGAAACCTGAGAAAGAGGTAGAGGACGCAGCACAAAGATGCAGACTGTTCCGGACCACGTGCAAGACCAAGGGCTGGAAGTGCAAGGTCATAGTGGACAGCGGGAGCACCGATAATCTCATTTCAACTGAGATGGTGGAAAAATTGGATTTGAAAATGACTAAGCACCCGAGTCCGTATAAAGTGTCATGGCTGCAGAAAGGACACCAAGTATGTGTTACGAGACAATGCTTGGTTGAATTTAAAATGGGTGATTATAAGGATAAGATTCTGCGTGATGTTATTCCCATGGACGTATGCCACATACTACTGGGTAGACCATGGCAGTACAGAAGAAATGTGGTTCATGACGGGAGGATGAACACATACACCTTAGAGAAGGATGGGAGAACACACAGGCTACTTCTGATAAAGGAAAAAGAAGTGAAACCGGAAGTTAGCAGAACTATACTTCTCATGAGTGGAAAAGAATTTCTCACGGAGATGGAGAAGAATTAAGATCCACAATTCTTTGTGGTCAGGAAGCCGAGAATTGTCCTGACAAGCACAAGAGTGGATGATTTGCCAGAGGAGATTCAACAACTGTTGGGAGAGTTCGCTGATATCATCGTGGACAAACTACCTCGTTCGTTGCCACCGGTGCAGAGTGTGAGTCACCACATTGACCTCATACCCAGAGCAAGTTTGCCAAACAAGGCAACGTACAGGTTGACACCTCAGGAGAATGAGGAGGTCAAAAGGTAGGTACAGGATCTCCTGGATAAAGGACTGGTGAGGGAGAGCCTTAGTCCGTGTGTCGTTCCAACAGTACTGAGTCCAAAGAAGGATGGAGGGTGGAGAATGTGTACAGACTCCAGGGCGATAAATAAAATCACCATCAGGTACAGATTTCCACTGCCGAGAATGGATGACTTGATGGATTGCCTAAGTGGGGCAAATTATTTTTCGAAGATTGACCTCAAGAGCGGATATCATCAGATCCAGATGAGAGAGGGAGATGAATGGAAAACATCATTCAAAACAACCGAGGGTTTGTACGAATGGCTGGTCATGCCGTTTGGGTTAACAAACGTGCCGAGCACTTTCATGAGGCTAATGAATGAAGTCCTGCGGGAATTCATTGGCAAATTTTTTGTTGTATACCTTGATGATATTTTGATTTTCAGCAAAACGAAGGCTGAGCACTTGAGGCATTTAGCTATTGCGATGAGAAGGTTACAGCAGGAGAAGCTGCTGATCAATTTGAAGAAATGTTCATTCATGCAGATAGAGCTCATTTATTTGGGATTTGTAATTTTGGCAAATGAATTGAAGATGGATCCTGAGAAGGTTGAAGTAATCAGGAATTGGCCATCGCTGAGGAATGTTTTTGAGGTAACGATCTTTCATGGTTTAGCTAGTTTCTACAGGAAGTTCATTCAAAATTTCAGTGGAAGTAGCGCCGCAATGATGGACACCGTGAAAAAGTGGCATCAAGTTTTTCAATGGACAGCAGAGGCTGAAAGGAGCTTCAATCTGTTGAAGCGAAAGATAACAGAGCAGTCGGTGCTAGTGCTTCCTGATTTTCAGAAGACCTTCCGGGTGAAGTGTGATGCTAGTGGATATGCTGTTGGAGGGGTCTTGAGTCAGGATGATAGACCTGTTGCATATTTCAACGAGAAATTGGATGATGCAAAGTTGAAATACTCCACGTATGACAAGGAGTTATATGCCATCATACAGGCATTGAAGAAGTGGAGGCATTACTTGATACCCAAGGAATTCATTTTGTACAGTGATAATCATGCAATGCAGTTCATAAGTCAACAGGAAAAGCTGAATCAGAAGCATGCGAAATGAGTGGAATATATGCAGAATTTCACGTTCGTGATCAAACACATTTCGGGGACTGCTAACAAAGTAGCAGATGCTTTGAGCAGAAAATGCTTACTGCTAGAGGAATTCAGGGTCAAGACCTTGGGTTTTGAAAACCTGAAGGATATGTATGCAGGTGATGATGATTTCGGGGAAGCATACGAAACAGCCGAGAACCCATTTCTCAGGGATAGGAGTCCATGGATTGACTACCTGATCCAGGATGGATTTCTTTTCAAAGGAAATCAACTATGTATTCCAAATTTCTCTATGAGAGAGAATTTGGTAAAGGAGAAGCACAGCGGAGGCTTAGCAGGTCATTTCGGGCATGACAAAACATTCACCAAGCTCAACGAATCGTATTTTTGGATAGGGATGCGCGCTGATGTCAAACGATTTGTTGACCGGTGCAGGATATGTCAACACGTGAAGGGTCGAAAGCAGAACACAGGGTTCTATCAGTCGTTGCTCATACCTAAAAGGCCATGGGAGGCCATCAGCATGGAATTTATTTTGGGATTACCGAGAACACCGAGAGGAGTGGATTCCATCTTTGTGGTGGTGGATAGGTTCTCTAAAATGGCACATTTCATACCATGTCATAAGACCAGCGATGCGACCCACATCACAAATTTATTTTTCAAAGAGATTGTGCGATTGCATGGATTGTCGAGAAGCATAGTCTCGGATCGGGATACAAAGTTCATTGGTCATTTCTGGAGGATGCTATGGAAGAAGCTGGGAACTGACTTGGCATTCAGTTCTGCTTACCATCCAAAGACCAATGGACAAACCGAGGTGGTCAACAGGAGCCTGGGAGATCTGTTGAGAAGCCTGGTGATGGAGCATCACACCAGTTGGGATCAGATCCTACCACAAGCAGAATTTGCGTACAACGATTCGGTAAATCGGAGTACAGGTAAGAGTCCATTTCAAATTTTGTATGGAACACAGCTGATGGGAGTGTCTGAGCTCAGGGAGCCAGAACAGGCTGAGACTAGCAGAGCGAGAGCTGAAGAATTCGCTGAGGCGATGCAAGAACTTCACGCAGAGGTGAAGCAGCCACTGTAGAAGGCAAATCAGGAGTATAAGCATCGAGCCGATTAGAGGAAGAGGCAGCTTCAGTTTGAAGTTGGGGACATGGTTCTGGCACACTTAAGGAGAGAAAGGTTCCCAAGGGGAACATACAACAAGCTCAAGATGAAGAGGATCGGGCCATGCAAAGTCCTGAAGAAGTTCAGGGAGAATGCCTATGAGCTTGAGTTGTCGGATGGCATCGAGATATCTCCGATTTTCAATATTTTGGATTTATACCCCTACAGGTCTGAGGATGCAGGAGCCGGACTTGAGGAACCGATGATCCAGTGGCAGAAACAATTACCAGTTGCACAGAAAGCTCAGATGGAGTGCATACTGTATAGAAGAGTAGGCAGAAAGACCAGGAGAAAGCAGTATTTTGAATACCTGGTGAAGTGGAAGAACCACCCAGTGGAGGATGCAAGCTAGGAGACAAAGGCGGTGATCTAGAAACATGGGCACACGATACAGGAGCTCATGGACAGGAGCCCATGAATTCTTTTGAGCCGAGGAGTATGATGCAGGAGCATCCACACCTCATCAAGCGAGCCAGCACGTGGATAAAGAAATATAGTTGGGTAGTGCCAACACATATGTTTTTGAAATACTTTGGAAAGTTGTTGCACCGTCATTTGAATGAAAACATTCATAAAAAAACACACTTGTACATTGTAACAGACCTTGAGCAGATAACCTCTCGTCCTTAGGTAGTTGAGGCACTTATTAGATTTAGTGCAGGTAGATAAGATAATTAAGTCTAGATTAGACAGTTTTTATTTCGAGAGGGAAAATGAAATATAGGCACCCTCCTTTGTATTATTGTATTCATTCAGATTAGCATTTTGAAGAGCATTAGCATTCAGGAGAAAGAAGAGCAGAGCAGAGAACTTGTGAAGAAATCCCCATGTATATAGATTGAATTAATAGGAAAGCCTTGATTCAATTACATGGCTATGATTATTCTCTGTGTGTTGTTGATATTATGCTATTGCATACTTGCTTCTTATTATTCCTTCATTGTATATGCTGCATATGTAATTTCATGGCAGATTAGAAATCTGGGAGAGCGACGAGAATAGGTTTCAGAGTGTTTCTCTATTCGAGCCAGGAGATTCCTGCATAGAGTGCAGTTGAATTCCTCCACATAGAGTGCGTGAAGGGCTCTACAGTTAAACTCTTATTCTCATCTACCAGAATTGTGTTGGGTTATTCGAACCGTGTAGGTGAAGAACAGGTTGAATTGAAGTCTCAGAGGAAAGCCTGGGAAAAGGAGAACAGGAAAGCCTTGATTCAAATTCCATGGATGTGTTTATTCATTGTGTGTTATTGGCATTATGCCTTTGCATAGTTGCTTCTTGTTATGTATTTCTTTCATATGTTGTGTATGTGATGTTATGGAAGAATTGAAATCTGAATGTCTGAGTGAATGAGTTTTAATTATTTCTCTAAGTGAACCAGAGAATTCCTGCAAGGGTGCAGTTAAATTTGTCCGCAAGGAATGCGTGACTGCAGGGTTGCTTGGAGGAATCTTTTATCCTCATCTCAGGAGTGCAAGTTTGGCATTAGAGCCGTGCAAGGTGGGCACAGGCTAGGAGTAGATTCAGAGTTGTGATTTTGAGTGAAAAGTGGGTGGAAGACAGAACGAAGAAGTCACCAGTCGCGAGGAATAGTCGTAGGTTGGCGAACCATCTCGTGGAGAGACACTCCTTGTTTCGAAGGTGCAGCAAGGATAAAGGGGACATGAAGTTTACAGAGCGAACAGAAGAAAGTTCGAAGGTTGGGGAAAGTAGAAGCGTCGAAAGAATCACGAGGAGCACGACTCAAGGCCATGGATTGGGCGTTTCGGGAGCTCATTAAGTAAAGCTTTTGATTCACGTGGAGGAAATTGCGGGATCTCGAGAAGTGAAGTCTCGGCGTTTTCGCGCATGGAATGATTCATAGTCAAGTTGACGCGGCAAGAAATCTCGGGACATCAGGTCTGAGGAGTTGAAGGGACAAGCATTTCGTCTCGCTAGTCGCAAGGTCGCGGGGAAGCGAGGTCGCGAGATCGACATCTCGGATCTCGGGGGGTTTGAACCCGAGGGCTTAGTACCCTGATCAGCGAAAAGCGATAAAGCGAAGGTCCCCATAAGGGAGAGGAAAGTCAGCGTTGACTTACCTCGGGTCTCGGGGGTCCAAAGGGACATCATCCGACCATTGAATTCGCAAGAGTCGATATTTCGACCTCTCCTATTAAGTCACCACAGGAGTAGCGGTGAAAGAACTGTGGGTTGTAAACTTCCGATAAGGAAGTAGAAGAGTCTTAGAACTCTTAGGGCCGAGAGGAAGAGGGTCCTAGTGGACGCGGTTGCCGACGAGGGAAGCTTGCGTCAACAACCAATTAAGGAACTTGGTGTGTGCATGTGTGTAAATAATGAAACAAGAATAATATCTGACTCGTGTGAAAAGAGAGATGTATGCAAAATTTGTTGAGTCAGGGTTAACTGGGTCACTGATGTTTCTAGTAAATATGAAGCACCAACAGTATTGACTATGGGAGATGTGGAAAAATATGAGTTCCCAAGTCCTTAAGGAAAACCAAAACATGACGGGTTCATGCTAAAAGATTGTGTAGTGGTGGAAACAGGTGGTAAATAGTAACAATAATAGGCATCAAAATATCTTGTGGATGGTGGATCAGTAAATGGTTTACTGAGTGGATCGGTAAAAAGAGGATTCATGAAAGATTTAAGGCTTTCTACAAATATTGTGACTAGTTCTTCAATGTGTTGGCCACTTCTAAGAGCGATTCTCCCACTCTCATAAGGTTGATCTTCGATCATTCCTTCATAAGTAAAATTGGGTCAAGGTTCATGAATGTTAGGTTCCATACCTTGTATATTATGAAATCTATAATCCTAAGGTCGACTATGAAAGTCAAGGAAAAACAATCCTATGAAAACTAAAAGAAATCAATGAAGCAATAACATATTTAAGGATCTTCCAAATATGGGATATGAAGCCGCCAAGAACAAATGAGAAGTAGTTACCCCGACCTCAACATAAAATCCCTTCTCAATGCAAGCAAACCTCGTTTTCAAGGCATCACCCTCCAGGGGTACTGAGAGTGTGATACAACATCTTATCTAGGTACCATGGGAATCCACCCATAGTCACCTCTCTAGGTACCTAAGAAAGGCTGCTAACGATACCAACTTGGAGTCAACCTCCAGGCTTGTTAAGAACCAAACATCAATATAACATATAAAAACTTCAGGAAAAGTACTCAACGCCTTGAAAAGGAGATAATATTAGATAATAAGCCTCTTCGAGGGGGAAACCTCCTTTTACCCCACTTAAATGTTCAAGTACAAGATGATTCAAAATGAAAATGTCTCCTTGGTATATATAGGAGACTAG
>ML786357.1:320398-334209 GCA_009831015.1 Picea engelmannii | reverse complement strand
CTTCAAACCAAATTTGGAGTTTCTCCATTCTTGATTCACCTTCCTTGTGTCCACATCATGAATTTCATGGGATGCATTTTCACTTTCAGGTGTCTTCTTTGTTATGAAATTTTTCAATACTTCCATGATCTCCCCTTTTAAACAACTTAGCTTCCATTGAATCCATCTTAGTATCCAACTTAGCTTCCATTGAATCCATCTCAGTTTCCATTGAATCCATCTTATTTTGTAGTTCATTTATGTCCCTACGCATTTCTTCACCTTCATCAAAAGTCAAACTAGGATTTTCTGGAGGCTTATTTGGTGTAGAAATTCCCTTTTTGGGTGGCATGTTGGCCAAGTATCACTTTTGAACCTTGATTTTGAGGTGGTTCTGCTAGACAATATTTCTTCTGTTGTATCTCCCAATTTTTGGCCCTTCTTGGTATGAAACTTTCTCTTATGTATTTCTATGATATTTCTTCTCTGCAATTCTATAGGTCTGATCAAAATTGGATGTGCCAAGTGGAATTTATGGTAGCTTCCCCACAACTTGCTGATTTTTGGCCTTTCCAGGAGATCTCACTTGTATAGTGTGCCCCGCACAAAATAATTGATATAAAATTATGAACCTCACACCCAAAATACTAAAGACTGTCCACGATCCAATGCAACCAGTCCCACACAATTTGGATACTCTAGGAAGAAGTTACAATTGTTTTACCTGGAACACCTTATTGAGACTAGTCAATAGGACTAGTCAGATACCCTATCTTACACAGGGTGTATCTACAAATTTAAGATGACCCAGAACCTGAAATTTTTACCACTGATACATTACCAATTTCTGTAAATTTCCTCCAGATTTCAGGGTCTGAAACGTTACAAAACAAATGTTATAGCATAAATTCCGCAATGACTCATTTCAGGATGATTCCAGAACCCTATCTTGTACAGGCTGTCTCTCCGAAAGTATAAGGCCTCAAGGGATAAATTTTGAACCCCACGTACCTTGATCCATCTTCTAAATATCCTACAAGACGTTCCTTCTAAAACATTGTAGAAAAAAAGTTATAGCAAAAATTCCACGATGTCTCAGATGTAGCAGCGAAACCCCAAGACCTTGAGCTCTGATACCATATGTTAAGAACCAAACATCAATATAGCATATAAAAACCTCAGGAAAAGTACTGAACGCCTTGAAAAAGAGATAATATTAGATAATAAGCCTCTTCAAGGGGGAAACCTCCTTTTACCCCACTTAAATGTTCAAGTACAAGATGATTCGAAATGAAAATGTCTCCTTGGTACATATAGGAGACTAGGAGGTATAATTACAAATAATGGCCTAAAGCCGACATAATTAAAATAACATTACTAATCTAAATTACAACTAATGGCCTAAATCCGACATAAATAAAATAGCATTACTAATCTAATATGACCCAATTAAGGGGTAATGAGCCAATATTAGGGCTTAACAAGGCTGGTATAGTCGACAATCATGACCAAATGTATGGAAATGATATCAAGTCTAAAGCTCTTCAAAATATTTTTGTTGGTGCCTGGTGTTTGTTCATGCAGGCTCAATTCATAAGGACATGTGGATCGATTCGTTGGAGGTTCCGATAGGGATCCAAAAGAACCACTTTGGCTCAAGGATATTTCAACAAACCTGTGAGAGGACCTCAACCCGAGGGTTCAGGGGTCTGTGTCACCAATTCTTTCGAAGTGAGAATCCCCAAACAGTGATCTCCTCGCAACTTTTAGACATGAAATAAATGTTTTTCTTCAATCATGTTCTTATATTGATGGCTCGATCTTTCTACAATGCTTCTTTTCTAGTTTATCCTATCCTTCCATTTTAAAATGATCTGACGACTGATGTTTACTTTGGCTCTCCGTCTCTTCAGACTTCAGGGATTTTAGATCTCAAACTGAAACTCTTGAAGTGATTTCTTCGGAGCTTAACCTCCTCACATCTTTAGACCCTAAATGAATGTTTTTCTTTGACCAAGATCTTATATCAATGACTCTTTCTTATCCAGGCCTTCCACTTAAATCAATCTGACTGATGATGGAAATTCGGATGATCGAATTTTCAATCGTTTTTGCCTTCTTATCCTATCATTCCATTAATTCAATCTGAGAGTTGTTGGTCCTTTGGATTGGTTATCCAATGACCACTGTCGCTCTTCCTCATGAGCTTCTGATCTCTTTGACTTAGAATATTTTCTAAGCATTCACAGGTCTTTGACCTTTTCTCCACCTGGGAGTCTGTTTCTTGGAACTTGTCTGCACTTCTGGAAACTGCTATCTCTTCTGATATTTCTCGTATTTTGTGATCTTGAGGTTTGGTTTTTTATTGTTCTTTCCATCAATGATAAGTACATTCTTCCTGTAAACATGCCAACATAAAATATTCTCGGTATATCTCATCCTTCAGATAAGTCACTCGCCATATGTTTAATGAACCTATAGAAGGAGGAGTCTGGTCCCGTATGGGTCCTAGAGATTGGACTCACATAGGTCCTTAGATGCATAGTTTTACGAGCCAAAAGAAGGTAAAATAAGTGGTTTTTCATGTTTAGAGAGTTTGGAAAGAACTTAAAGATGCCTCCAAGAGTGACATTTTCTTAAATTTAGTCTTCCAAGCTCGAAAAAAGTGTAAAACAATACAGGGGAGAACTCTTCTAATCATGTTTGATTAGTGTAGTCCTTTTTCATAATTAGTCTTGAGAGGCTGAAAAAGAGATAAACTACCACTCAAAATATTCCCTTTCAAACATTTTAACGGGTGTGAAAGGAAGAAATCTCACTTGGAAATATTTTCATGTTTAGAGAGTCTGAAAAGATATTAAAGGAGACTCCATAGAGTTTCTTTTTCATATAGCTTTTACGAGTCTGAAAAAGAGATAAATTATACTCAATAACCTATTCTCACTTTTAAATAGAATAATAAAGAACAAATATTGATCTCAATAACCTGTTCGAATGTATCTACGAGCATGAGAAAGAACAAATACTAAGCTTGTTCTATGAAAACTAATACGTTATGAGGGGAAAGATCCCCAATCAAGGATCACTCATAGTAGTGTGTTTCTCTAGAGGTATTTTTCTCCTACTTTATTGGAAGAAGCTAGAGTCTTTGCTCCTACATGATGTCCAAAGGCTGGAGACCTATTACCCAAGCATTGTTTCCTCCGAAAACTCTTCTTATTTCCTCGTTTAGGCATCTGGTTACTACTAGGAACATTTTCACTAGCCACAAGAAAAGAATGTTCAAGTACTCGATCTAGAGAGAGAATCGATTTGAATGGAGGGGGATCTATTTCAGTTTTTAATGAGATTGACGAAATAAAATAATCATTATCGTAAGTGTTCGTTTCAGTTTTTAACAAGCTTGACACGAGAAAAGAACTATGCTCGTCGAGGCCAGGTACTACTAAAAGATTAGATAATTCTAAGCATTGTCACACCTGATTTCAAATCATATTTAACATGGAAAACTACAGGGTGGGAGGATAAGGAAAAGGGAAAAACCCCATGAGTGAGGAATCCTTAAGGATACCTACTCCTACACTCTTAAAACTAGTATGTCCTAGAAAAGGGACATTACTTGTTGTAGTATTGTGGAGATCTGGAGTTGTATAGTCAATATGGTCAACAATGATAATATTTCCTTGATGGGAAAATCGTAAAATACAGAACACCGAAGATGCAATGACGGTCATCGCATAGAACCAACTACGAACACGTAACAAATTATAATCCAGGGGTGAGTCAACCACTTTTGTAACGACCAAAATAGTCTTACCCTTCAATTTCACATGAAAATATTGCAAGATTCCATGAGGTTTGAAACCATGTCCATCAAATTTTGTCAAGGTGGTGGGAGACAGGGTATGTTTAGGGGAACTAAGGGCTTTCCAAAAAGGAAAAGAAATGACACAAGTGTAGGATCCTTCATCCAAAATGGTGCGATGAATGTTCTTCCTACCAACCGAAATTTTAATTTGGAAAGCTAAGTTGTGGGTGAGGTTCTCCTTAAAATAGTCCAGATTAAATATAATCATATTCAATTCCTTAATATACATAGCTCCAATGGATGAAAACAGAGTTCTATGTTGAATTGGACAATTTTGTATAACTTTGAGGACCGACATAGCATAAGGTGATTGTGCCAAATATTCAACAATATTCTAGTTTTTGGAAGCACGAGGCATTTGGATTAAATGTCACTTTTTGAATTTCGTTCTTGGGTGGGTGAAACGCTGTGTTAGAAATTGAATTATCAATCTGAAGAGGATTGGAAGATGGAAGAGGAGTGGAAGTGGAGGGTTGATCAACAACCTTTCCTTTAGTCTGATCACCTAGAGGAGTGTCATAAGTATTTTCTCGAGTCATTACATTAATTGTCTTAAACATGTTCACCTCGTAGGCTCTCAATGAAGAATCTCAATGGTGGGAATGACCCGTGTTTCCCCCTTGTAGAAGGAAAATATTTTGTGCAACCAAATGTTGTTGCTGAACTGGTTGGGAGGTACCCTTCATAAATTTATTGAAAACCTCATGATGAGGGAATTTTTTTTTGTAGTGGTCTTCCTCTTAGTTCATGCAAGGAGAGTTATCTTTCTTATTCAGTGGAGTATCAATAGACTTAGGATTATCCTACTCGTTAGAAGATCTTTTGGATATACCCTTTTTTTTCTTCTTACCTCCTAGTTGTTGAGATGAAGTGGATTGAACTACATTCACTTCATAGGTTTGAGCATGAGAGAAAGTTTTTTGGTGTCCGAAATGGAACATGGTTCTGGAGCAGGTCTTGACAGATCATTCGATGGATGAGGAGCGTTAGGGATTAGATTATAAAGTTTTTCATATTGGGATTAAACCAAGTCCAAATACTGGTCATGACTGATATCCTTCCCCTCCGTAACAATGTTTCCCATAACAGTGTCACGGGCGATGGGAGGCAAGAGAGACATTGTAAACCAATCCATGAGGAGTTGGTCTAGAATTGGATCTTTAATCAATCTTCTCTAATGTCTCCACTCATGAATCTAATTAGATATATCGGTGGAAGAGGATTGCTGGAGTGAGGTCAAAATATCTGTACTAGTCTCACACCATATATGCAACTGAAAATACATCAGTAAATCCATGGAAAGAGAATTAAAGTTGACAAAGGTGTTATGTAGACACTCAATATACCATTTCACTAGTGCACCTATACGTGTCCTCTGAAAAAGTCTCATATGAATGGAATTTTCCATTAAAGAGTTGGAAAAACACCATAAATGGAAAGTCATAACATGATTCTTAGGATATTGCCTAAGTTTTCCATCGAAGTTCGGGATGTCTGACGATAATTTGGCAGAGATGGTGGGCCAAAACAAGGTATGTTTAATGACATCGTTTGTTAAATGCGACAAATATAACAGATCTAACATAGCCAAGAATGGAAGTTGTTGGTTATTCTTTGGATATTGGTGATAAACATATTGTGTGGGAACACTAGTGGGACAATAAACAAGTTGTGGAAAGAATAAAAAACTATATTTCTACCGTATATGGTCCTCCCATATATGGTGGCTACCTGGGTTGTCCACCCATATAAGGTGGTTGTCCGGATTGTCCACCCATGTATTGTTATTGAATAGATGGACCTACTATGTACTGATGTTGACCTGATGGTCCCCCCATGTGATGTGGTTGTCCTGATGGACCTCCCATATACTGTGATTGAAGGGACTACTGTGTTAGAATCATGGGGTTTACAGATTGATAGGGAAAATTCCCTTGCGGAGGGATGCTCGTCAGATTAGGTTGAGCCCACAAAGGATTCATAACTCCTGGATATGCATGTCTAGGATACAATCCAGTGGTATTAGGGATATAAGGAATTGAAGGAATGAATTTTCCCTAGGCTTGTTGAATTTTCAACCATGTAGGTTTCCCCCTAGTAAACAATTTCCCCGCAACTGAAGGTTTCCCCTAGTTGAAGATTGGCATCCCATTAAAGATTTATATCCAACATAGAGTGTAAAAATATGCAATGTATGACATGGAGGTTTAGTAGCTTGTGAGACCGTGGTTCTGTGAATGACTCAACTGCTGGTAATTTGACCAAGGGAACAACCAATTAAGGAACTTGGTGTGTGCATGTGTGTAAATAATGAAACAAGAATAATATCTGACTCATGTGAAAAGGGAGATGTATGAAAAAGTTGTTGATTCAGGGTTACCTAGGTCACTGCTATCTCTAGTAAATATGAAGCACCAACAGTATCGACTATGGGAGCTGTGGAAAAATATGAGTTCCCAAGTCCTTTAGGAAAACCAAAAGATGATGGGTTCATGCCAAAAGATTGTGTAGTGGTGGAACTAGGTGGTAAATAGTAAGAAGAACAGGCATCAAAATATCTCCTGGATGGTAGATCAGTGAATGGTTTACTTAGTGGATGGGTAAAAAGAGGATTCGCGAAAGATTTAAGGCTTTCTACAAATATTGTTACTAGTTCTTCAATGTGTTGGCCACTTCTAAGAGCGATTCTCCCGCTCTCATAAGGTTGATCTTCGATCATTCCTTCATAAGTAAAATTGGGTCAAGGTTCATGAATGTTAGGTTCCATACCTTGTATATTATGAAATCTATAATTCTAAGGTCAACTATGAAATTCAAGGAAAAACACTCCTATGAAAACTAAAAGAAATCAACGAAGCAACAACATATTTAAGGATCTTCCAAATATGGGATATCAAGCCGCCAAGAAGAAATGAGAAGTAGTTACCCCGACCTCCACATAAAATCCCTTCTCGATGCAAGAAAACCTCGTTTTCAAGGCATCACCCTCCAGGGGTACTGAGAGTGTGATACAACATCTTCTCTAGGTACCATGGGAATCAACCCATAGTCACCTCTCTAGGTACCTAAGAAAGGCCGCTAACAATACCAACTTGGAGTCAACCTCTAGGCTGGTATAGTCGACAATCGTGACCAAATGTATGGAAATGATATCAAGTCTAAAGCTCTTCAAAAGAACTAAATACAAGTGGACCGCTAAGACTCTAGAGGACCCCAGATAGATTCAGAGTTCATCAAGCACTTATATCAAATGAAACCAGTGGTTTCTAAATAAAAATCCCAAATATACACTCCTTCCACTACGATTGGTCAATATTTGGAGGGGTAATATCTTCTTTTCTTTCACACCTGACCTCGTGTTTAGTCCCTATGTGAGAGGGGGTTCTCGTCTATGCTTATATGGAAGTTGGATTTGTACACTCTTTAGTGCTCTACAATCTATTTATTAGTCTTGGACAATTTACTCACTGCACCTAGTCCAAAGACCCTCATCATGTGCTATTGTTGGTGCATTAAAACCAAAAAATGTTATAGTTTATTTTATTAGCGCATGGTTGATTTTAATGGATTTTTACTCAAAGTGTTCATGTAGATGAAACCGATGATGTGAGAGAGACTCGACTCAAATAGAATGAAAAAGAATGAAATGCAGTTCATTCTTTTCGATGAATTCTATGTATGGGAAGGAGAAGATTTCTATTCTTATTAACACAAGAAATCACTCAAAACAATGCAACCTTCAATTTATGGGATCAATATGATGCCAAAATATCAAGAAAATATTCTTGAAAACCGAAATGCACATGAAAAACTAGCTCTTTTTCAAACATAAACCAAAACAAACTTCCTAATGAATGCAAAAAGTTTATTCATTTGATTATGTATGCAAGGACATATGAAAACATTTTCTCTTATTAACTTTCAAGTGAAATGAAAGACATCTATATTTGACATAAAAAAGTACGAGGAAAAAAAAATGAAACAAAGCACACTCAAAATGATGAGAACTGAAAGAAAACAAGTAGGGGATAACCTTTTCAATCAAGAACTCAAATATGCAAAAGAGAAAGAAGACAAGCACTCATAAAAATCCTCAAAACATGAGGAGAATGAAACAATGTTCAAGATTGGGTTGTGGAAAACAAGATATTCTTAATCATCTAGAAAAGAGATATGTTTCAAAGAAGACAAAAAGGCTCAATACCAAGCAACCTTTGCAAACCCTAGTTGATGAATAGTCCTAAACAACCAAGCAATCTTAAAGCTTTACGAGACGAAGATTAGAGAATCAAAAGGAAGGATGATCCAAGGGATCATGTTAACCCAAGTGGATCACAACTAGGAAAAAGTTTAAAACTCAAATAATAAACATAAATGATTATTAACTATCAAATTGTCAAACAAGGAAAGCCAAAGACAATCAGGAGTCTCTAGGAAAAAATCCCCTCAAAAGAAGACTGAGAAAAATCAAGCAAAAACAAGCACAAAATAATAAAATAGGAGATCGATGTCCCTATTATAAAAAGGATATATATCCATGTTGCCTTATTTTAAACTACATGGGAGCGCCAGTCAAGTATATGGCACCCTGGTGTGAACTGCAGGGAAGTGCCACTTTTATGAAAAGTTCAAAAAATTGCTCAAAAAGGATAAAAACTTAGAAAAATAAATCAATGACTATATGATCTCTTTAATGAAGAAGAGGGAAGAGGAAATATATCAAAATCAAGAACCAAAAAATATCTAATTATAGGAAAAATACTTAGACTATCCAAGGAAAGACTAGTCAAAGTCGATACCCAATGGAGTCACCAATTTATGTTACAAAATATTTCCGCTACGGATAGGTGAAACATTACTTGGATTATTATACCCCCTACAACGAGAAATGAAAACTACAAGTGGATACTAACATCCCTTTAAACTCATTTTAACCAATCATAAAGAGAGAGGGAGAAAGGGAATGACGTACCTCTTTACAAAGTTTGTGCTCACTGTTTCGAACGTGTGAGCTTGATCTTCAAACCTTCTAGTGCAACTTGATACCTGCAATGGGTAGAAAAGAGATACAACTATATTCTACTCTATTTGATTAGGTAAAACAAATTCATCTATGAATATTAAAGCAACAATAGATAACAATATGAAAGAATACAAAATCTTGAAGGAAATAGGCCTAGTATATTCAATGAGAACCCAAAAGAGAATACTTATAGACCATGATTGATGATACAACAACTTCTCCAAGATATCTTTGTCCAGCCCCTTGCATGAATATACTAAGATCAAAATGATGATACTTTGACTGATTTTCACCTCTTCACCTTGGAAATACCTTCAATATATAGGCTTGAGAGGCACAACCACCATGAGAAAATTAAGGATATGATTGAGGATATCGCTCCTTGAGGTTTGGATCAGATCCTAAGGTGAAGCTATAGTATGGGGTTCGAACATAATCAACCCCATATTGAGAGAGTTGGCCCATAGAATAAGATGGAGGAACCCTCGTTTCCATCAATAATAATGGTGCCCCCCCAAGAGTGAGAGACAAAGTTCCATGACATTCCCTTAACAAGGAAGGGGGAGCACCGATGCTCCCTAAACATGGCTCGGGGAGTGCCAACCTTCTAAATTTCTAAAAAAAGGTTGATTTTTCCAAGAGAAAGGTGTGTTTTGACCTTTAATTGATGGTTTTATTCCTCCAATATGACTTAGGGGTCATGGACAGTTTGTTTCATGGTGTCAAGGGGTGGCGACACCTAACAAAGTGAATGTGAGACTTGGGAAGGTGCATACTACACTTCTGATAGTGCATGCGACACTTACCGAGGTGCATACGTCACTCTACGACACTTGTGACACTTAGGGTGAGATACCTAGGTGTGAAATTTTGGTGTGTAACAATTGTATCACATTACCCTCAATGTTTCCATGACTGAAATCATAATAAAATATCTAGTTGTCTCTACAGTCACATAAACAACATTCTCATGCTAAAACACTCACACACAACAACATATCATCTTCTCATCCCATAGAAAAACAATAGACAACAAGGAAAAGAGTTAAGGGACCCTTCCCACTTTTCCAATTACTCCCACACAACCTGAAACTCTAAGTTTAGATTAGTTATTTCCAAGGCCCTTCTTCCTTTACTTGTCATGGCTCAACCAATCCTATTCATTTAAACATAAATATTTGTTTATTATCCTTGGCTTTCACAGTTGTTCATTTTTTAGGTTTATAACTCTGTTAAGGAAATCAAAGTTTTTCTTTTTTTAGGGCGAGGGAAGTGTTTTTCCTTCCCTCCTCTTTTTCTTAACCAATTTTTCCCTCTTGGGATTTTCCTTCTTTGTTCCTTGAGCAGTTTCAGCCAAGTTTCATCTTGACCTCCCTGTATAATTTAACATGATACAACAACAAGCTTTTTGTTCACAATGATTTATGAACATGTGCATTTTGAACATTACCATTTCGCAATCAGAATGTTCAATGTTCATTGTTAGTATTCCATTCATGCATTATGTTTTAGAATGTAATCCAGGATTCTTATGTAGATAGGCTTGCATCCTAGTGCCCACTTCTCAGTAGTCATTAAGGTTCTAACTCTATTCTCCTGACATAGTCTTTACATAGTTCCTCCATGGGGAATTTCTTCAGCATGCAACTTCCTTAGTACATATCCATCACTATATGAGATGGCCTAAACCTAGATTCAGCCTCAACTTTGTCATTTCATATTCTTACCCAATGTTTCATATGAAATTATCAACATGCATTTATATTGTGCATTTACATATGCACATTTATTCCATTAATTTTCATTTACATTGTGCTTTAATCACATTCTTTATAATGCAGTATGTGTCCACCATAGGCACACTTTATAGTTTCATTTCTATATTTATTGAAAATTAAATTGTTCATGATTGTTCACAATCATTTACATGTAGTTTTTAAAAGAATAATCGTGTTTCCTTTTATCATGAAAACAAAGATTCCTTGCTCATTTATTATTTCATAAACTTATACTATCTTTTATTGAGGACATAACACACATCCCTCCCAAGATATTGCTCAAAACAAAATAGGCATGAATCTTTAAAATAGAGTCAACCATGCATCCATGGTATTCATTCTATCCTAGAAAGTGCAATTATTTCCTTCTATTTAACTTATTTAGGAATTCACATCGTGCCCTTAGTATACATATACTCATACTTCATACATGTGCATTACTTGCACATTTTATATCATTCATTCATATCTATTTGGTATTAATATTAATCTCCATACCAGGAAACCTTATAATGCATTCAAACCATGCATTCAAGCATACACAAACATAGACAATATTCAGCATGCAAGTTCACTACTTACACCTTTTTCCATGCCATTCACACATGTGGAATTTTAAAATTCCATATCATTCCTCCCAAAGATCTTACAGTCATCCTTATGAAAGTCTCATAGGACTAATCAACACTATGACACCCTCTCTGTTGAGATCGTGCATTCATTCAGGTGGCAAGTCTCGTAAACATATCCATCATTATGTTTACCTTTATACATGAAAAAAACTAGGAAGAAAAACACTCTTTCCTCAATTTTTATAAAATCATTCCACAACCCAGAAATACAGTCTCGGAAATTTCAACATTTCCCAAGGAAACACGACAACCAATCTAGCTTCTCTCCACACCTCAAACCATTCTTGTTCAAGAAATCTTTTTATCAATGGAATCATTTTCTATATTCCCTCTCACTACTACTTGAGCATACCAAGCCATACCTATATGGATACCATCCACCTTTGGATGTCAACCTAACCCATTGGTCATCTAGAAGTGTTCAAACACTTCCTTTACAACATTCGGGATCAACATTTCATTAACCATTCTATCTTATCCTCATTGTGTAATATACAATCAATATCATCAACATTTTACTTATGATTTTATTATGATATCATCACTAACCATATTACCTATGACATCACCATATTTTACATCCAATGAAAAACTATAATAAGTCTATATGTATGTTATATGCATGCTCAATCTTTTCTATATGCATTCCAGCATATCCTCATGCACCAAGAATTTTACCCATGCCTGTAGTGAAAATGTATTCCACTTGATTACCTCTTGCATTCTCATGCATATAAAATCCCTTAAGTTAATAGGGATATACACTCCCTTAACATAGCCATGAGCCTTTGAACTTTCTCATGTCACTTCACTTTTTCCATGAGGGTCATTCTTAATCCATAGGACTCCCTTTTACTTTGCAAAAAGGGGATTATGCCAATAAAAGGTTTTCAATTATGACAGGTCAAGTAAGTTGACGTCACATATTTACATAATACCTCTAGAAATGGGGAATTATATTCAAAATTCCTAATATCTTATTTAAGAAACAATTATAATTATGAGAGGCTTCATCATCCCACATTTGTAGGAAACCTTGCAGCCTATTTATTCCATGCCCTCCCTAGACTCAAGCATCCCTATAACATATTTTATGTCATTCACATATAAGTATTTCTATTAGAACCTATTAGCATAATCCCACTCATGTAAGAGTGACTATCATTCCCCCAAAGAAACATAATGATTTTTCTGCTGAAATCCAACATGATTCATTTTTTTTTTGTTGAGTAAATTCCCAACAAAATTTGAATCTGCAATCCTTTTCCTCAAGATGCTTATGTATATAATTTCCTTGCAGAAGTAAACACTTTCAACATGCTCATATTAGCCTTGGTAAACAAGTATCACGACTATTCTTTGGCCCATCGATGCCTAGTGCTTGAATCATACTCTAATAGATAGGGTAGGGTAGGGTTCCCTCCATCTTAAATTTTTTCTAAGAAAACGTATTCGAATATTTCATGAGCCCAAGCAAGCCAAGTGTTATTTCCTTCTCTGATACCACTCTATAACACATCTATCCCCCTAAGTTCCTTTTAAGGGATGGGCTATTAAATTTTCACTTTTTCTAAACTATCTTACTTCCTCCCTTTCACAACTCCATCATCTTCTTCTCATCAAGAGCTTTCCAACAACAATGACTTCACCCAAAACAGAGCTCTAGAATAGGAGTTGTGACCTTCCCAAGTTCTCAGGTTGACACAGGAAACATCTCTTTCACTGCCACATGACACCTCGTTCCCTGTCTCATCTAGCATGGTGAAAACCTGGTGCCGATGTGGTACTAGCATAGCCTATCATGATGGAACTTCAGCCCACACAAGCCTACTAAAATAATCACTCAGACTTTCTTCTGGAACACTTTGTGTTAAACTTTGATGGATATGGTGTCGAGTAATATTCCCTATTTATACCATCCATTCAGAGTGCGAGAAGTTCAGGCAATTTCATTACTCTAAATCTCAAGGTATCGAGGGACATTCCTTTCTCCTTTATGGGAAATGTAGATGCACGTCACGGTCTCCCAACCAATGGTTGAGATCCATCCATCACATAAGTTTCACATGTCGAACTAGGCCCCACTCAACTTGTAAACCTGTTAATAATGTACATCTTTAATCCTAAGGGAATACTAGCTACCTTACTGGAAAGCCACATCATCCATGACATCAATACTCTGTCTCTTAATGTGACATGTGGCTCAGTATCCACTTGACACATGGACCCATCACAATTCACCATGTCATCATGTCACCATAGGGTGCATAGGCTCGCTCGACCATAGATTGACATTTGTCCATTTCCCTATAAACATATTAGTATACTTAATTAATACCTTCCTAAAATATCTCTCCTCACTATTTATCTATTAAATAATCATCAGGGATAATTAATATTCTCTAATTATTTACCCATGTAAACACATTTTTACGTTAAATGTCATTTAATAATGATTATCTTATAATAAAATTAATTATATTACGTTCCTATGTAATTAATTAGGATGTAATATACTTAAGTTTTTAATC
>ML786357.1:307061-320235 GCA_009831015.1 Picea engelmannii | reverse complement strand
TATATATATTGGGAAAATAAAGGAAAGGAGTTAAAAAATATTTAATAATTATATATTATCCAAGGTAATCCCATCCTCCTTCACATGCAACATTACATCTTTACAACCTTATACATTTCAAGAAAAGTAACCAAAACTATTCAGAGTCATACTCCATATGCTTGGGAGATTGTATTCCGAACCCCTGGGGGTCAGCTTAGAAAACAATCAACTTAAACAAAGGGTTTTGAAATTTTACATTAATTTACCATGCACCTTAAATATTATTTCAACTTGGGCATTAAACATGCGTGTTCCACTCAACACTCCAACCTCTAATCATGAAAGAATAACATTTGATATTATAAAAATAGGTGGGGCCTTGTAATACCTAGGTTATCACTTCGACAGATTTGGACTTCATACAAATGTGTCATTCCTTTTACTCTGAATGATCAACTTCGAATGGGGTGTGATATTAATTCCTTAATAATTATAATATTTAAGAGTAATCACCAGAGCTATTCGCACCCCGATGGTTTACTCCTTTCTCATTATTTCCAAAGGCCAATTGTAACATATCAATATTGATATTTATACTATTTATTTTATGCCTTATAACCCTCCTACCATTGCTTCAATGGATTGATACCTCATTCAAATGATCCCTTCCCCTCACTCTGAATAGTTAACTCCGAAATCCAACTACGATTGGGCTTGAGTTAATGTTTGATATTGCATTGTTTAAACTCCATTGGCTATTGCAGTATGAACCTTGGCTTTGGGGAACAATCTAAGCATAGTTAAATGTTTTAAACAACAAGAAGGATTTCAAATTTCCATTATTCATGCACCAGGCATGAACTTCATAAATTTGATATATGAACTTCTAATTCAAATATGAGAACATTTAATTGGTAATGTATAAATTTTACCACTATTTACCAAGTTTTACCATTTGTTCAGCTTTGTCGAGAAAAGATAAAAATGCATATTTATGTTTATAAATTTATGTGACTTATTTTCTTAATTTTTTTCCCACAATATTACATGTCTTGGGAGTAAAAAACCTCCATGGTAAATTTTTGTTTTTACCAAAATTTACCAATGTCCTAATTTCAAGCATTTATTTCCTATTTTTAGGGGTTAGTCATTACTCTCAATCTTTCCCTTTGGAAATCAAATTTATTGGGTAATTTCTGGCAAATTTCCTCTCTTCACCAAACTCTAAGGGAATTTGATTATCCACAATGTGTCAATTTCTAAATTTCATTTTTATTTGAAATTTAGAAATTTAAAGTGCATTCTCAATCCTTTCCTGATGTTTGTTTGTAAAAAAACTTTGCCTCTTCTCTAATGTGTGAATTTCTCTCTTATTGTCAAACATGGGTCTGATCCTCCTTCAAGTTCTGAGTTTTGTATATTTTCCAGACCAATACAGAGGTCAAATTCCTATGCCTAGCCTTCAAGTTTCTGACAAAAAACTGCACTTTCATAATTACTAAGATGATTTGTGATGAATATGGTGGCTTGAATTTACTAATATTTGAGGATTAGTTCATATAGACTGATATAGGTGATCAGCCAAAAATTATTCTCCAAATTTTATTTAGAATCCATTACTAAAAACTTTCCTTTTCTAGATAGGGGGAGGGAGAAAGCCAATGACAAAATATGATTTCCAAAACTTTACTTCAGATTTCCCCGGTAGCCAAACAATAAGAGTCACAAATTTCATCATTTAAACATGATAATGATTTCAACAATCATCTAGCACTTGAAATCCATGTTATAAAATAAAATAGTCAAGACAATACAAAACTAAGAAAAAAACTTATATGGAACTTTGAATTAGTTAGCAATTGTTGAAGGGTGTTCGATTTTCCACCCAATCATAGGCATAGTTTCTCTTGGTGTATTCCTCAATTGGTCACCCCATATATAGATCATGATTCCATGAGAGAGAGGTTCTTATTTTTCTTAGAAACAACAAGGAACAAAGGTTACTCTCCTTCTCCCACAAGAACCTAGTAGTCCTATTTTCTATCCACCAAGCAAGGGAACCTACTATGATTGCTCTCTCAATCACTCAAATTCTAGGTATCTTTGTTTCTCATCTTAATTAGAAAAACCATGACAATAGTTCTTTCACCCATAACAATTTGTTTTCTCAGTTTTCTTCAAAACCAAAGAGCTACACACCCTCCTCTCAACTCAGAAAAATGGTTCCTAAACCCATTTGTGTGTATCTCCTGCCTTCTACCTATGATTCTCCTCATGTTCCTTGTCTTCTACAACAATATTTTGTGGGTCAAATACCCTAATATTTGGGTCATCCTAGAATCCTCTAGATGGGTACTTTTATTCCCAGGCTCTTGAGGCAAGGCAGTTCTAGTACAAAATCCATTATTTTTCATAAATGTGGGAAGTTGGTAGTTCAAACATCAACTTCCCTTCATTAAATTAAATTCTAGAAAAATGGGCAATCTGGGTCTTTCTTAAATATTAAATTGGTAAGGGAAATTTCCTCATTGATTCCCCTCTCATGACATTAAAACCTGTGTAGGAAATACCCTTAAGTAGGTATCTAGTATTTTAACCTTTTTTTTTGTATATTAATAACATAAATATTTTCATCATAACATGCATGCCCATAGCTTGTATGTAAAATATAGTTATATTTACAATCTTGGGAAACAGGGGTGTTAAATTTTTTATAGTAGAAAAATAAAACACCTCATAAACATGGGGATTTTACCCTAGAAACCCAAACTAGAAAACCAACTTTGAATGGTTACTCAATTATCATTTCAACAATCTATAGTTAAAATGAAACTCATGGTTCTCATTGCATCCTCACCTCTCTTGTCCAACAAAAGCTATTTGTGAATTCAATTACAAGAAGAAATAGGCAGAGTTAGGTGTAGTGGGAAGGACAAGCATCCTTTTCCTTTCATTTTCCATTCCCCAACTCTCTCTCCTCTTTTATTTTTATTTTTCATTTAATTCTTTGTCTTTTTTCCCACTCTTTTGTTTTATTTAGGCTTTGAAATTTGCATTGTCATTTTTATTTTTATACCCTCATTATATTCCAAATTGCACTTTGGTATTGAGTCTTACAACCATTTTCTTTTGTTCAAATCCATATTGGATCACACCTCCACATTGAGAGTCTTTTTGGTCTTCAAAATGTTAGAGGAAATAAATCTGGATCAATGTACCTTTTGTCTCCCTCTCTAGAACATGGCACTAACTTTGTCTAGTGGATTCAAATCCAAATTTGTCTCATAGCTCTAGTTCTTGGCTAACATGTTCCCCTACTGCAGAAGCCTACAAATTGACTCTCAACTTTATTCAAATCCAAAATCTTCACTCATAATTCATGGCCATCTTCAATGTGAAAGCCTCTTGCATTCTCAAACTTGGAGATGGTATATCTTAGTAGTCGATTAAAACTAAATTTAATTTTTATCTTCTTTTCTTCAATGATATCTCAACAAGCATATTATAGCATGCAACAAATCCATAAGAAGAATTGTTCTCTTCTTTCTTTTTCTAGGATCATTTTCTTCTTGGCATGGAAACAATCCTTTGTTGTTTCCACATGCACACTATCACTTTATCTCCGAAACAAAATTTCTTGAATGACCTCATTGGTGTGAAATAATAACACCTTCTTCAACCCAATACATTTTGCAAACCAGACACGTATACGAGTATAGGTGAAAATCATCAATACACTACAATATTGAGAGTGAGGGACTACCTCACAATTTGGGTACAAATATGAGGGAATGGCATTGACATCCCTACATCGATCCCTAACACATCTCCAAGAATGGATTATTCTATTTCAATATAGAACGAAACAATCAGAGCATGGTCGTCCTTGATGTTGGCATCAACCTATTATCCAAATTGTTGATGATGCTAATCTCTTATGTTCCTTTAACTCCTTGGACAACTTCGGCTTCTTGGGCTAGAGATGAAGAAAAATATTCATCTTATTTACACTTCACTCTCCTCACTCTTCTCTTGGGTATTTTATTGCTATGGTGAATATATGGATGGAATTGCTAACACTTTTCTTCCCAATGTCCATTCAACTTCTGGTACTGGTGGAAAAATAATTTGGCGCTACATGGACCACTTGAAATCCTTATTTTCTCCAAGTGGATTTGAATTTTTTGTTATATTGGGTAATCCTTCTTGACATTATTTCTTTGAAAATAATTTGGATTGTATCATGTGGCTTATTTATCCTAGAAATATTCCTCGATATGGTATTTCTTCCCACAAAATGAGCATGCCTATGAACACCAATAGTTGGAAATACTATGTCCTTTCTCCTTTCAATAGTGACAAATAAGGGGGGCTTACCTAATGCATACTTCTTTGTATTCTTCTAAATTTTTTGGCTGATTTGTTTTCCATTTATTCTAAGTGCTAGTGTAAGCTAAGTATTTTCATTATCTTGATTGTTTCACTTCTATAATTTTCCACCAGAAGGATGGGGTGGTAGTGTGCTACCACCCTTGTTTGTTATTGCACTTTATTTTAATGATCAAACCAACTATACCTTGTATTTTTCTTCACAAAAATTATCTTGGTGCTTGTGTCATTTTCCTCTCTACTGTCAAAATTTATGCATTCATTATTGACCTTTGGTCCAAGTATGATGGTTCTTAGGATGCATTGTATTCTCTTGCATAGACCTTTTCCTTCATGGCCCATCTTTCTTATCAATTTATAACCAATGCCTCTAGTATGTTTTTCAAATTCACCAAAAGGTTATAGATAAAGCTTTGAAAAAATGAACTTACCATGCATTATTCATTCATGGTGATATCTTTCACACTAGCAATGGAAGTTGTCTTTGCTTACTTGGTCTCTTGGACAACTGCTTGTATCTTTTCCAATGCTTATTTTTTATTTTCCAACTCTAGTTTCACCAAAGCCATTATCTAAGTGAGATTGTCCTTCTCCCCACTATCCATTTGGATTACCTTCTCCCCAAATAGAACATGCACTTTGATCCTATCCCAATATTCCATGATAATTGTGAGGGAGTCTTGATATTCATCAAATTGGTTCTTTAGCAATGAAAATGATTTTGTAGAGATGCCAAGGTTCTTATCCATCTCTTCCATCCTCTAGTAAAACATCTGGACTTTATCCTTCAAGTTCCTATTCTCTTCATGAAGCTAAACATTGATGGCCTAAAAATCTCCCAACCTTTTTATTTTTACATTACCATTGTTGAATCTACTTCCTCTTCAAATTTTTGGTAGATATGTCATGATCAAAGATTAAACTGCTCTGATACCTTATGATATTTAAATGAGGGACTTATATCCCACCCACTTCAGTGACACAAATACTTTGTGGAATTAAAATATGACCTCTATTATCAGTCTTTGACAAAGATCTTTATCCTTGATGTATCCCACGCACAACAACTAGCTAATAATTCCAATAATAAATAGGAATCTGAGTTGGTTTGCACACAACAACTAGCTAAAAATGGCAATAATAAATAGGACTCTAAGTTGGTTTCTTTGTTGTTTATCACTAGGAATGTACATATAAATTCACTATGTTTCTTTGCTTCAAAGCTTGCTCCTAATATTGAGGTATAAGAAGATGGTTTTCTGTGGAGTGCTCCAGTGTCTTGAGGATAATTCTCTTCACATATACTAGTTGTTGTGAAGTGTAACCATAATAGGTCTACTTGGAATCAACTCAACTAAACCTATTCATTATCTAATGAACTCTTTCTTTGTTTGAATCAGTGAATATATTCAACAATAGAGGAGTCAATGAAAATAATAAATAAACTAGGTTTCTCGATCATCAATGGAAATAACCACTTCCTTTATTTCCAACATTCCATATCAACATTCAAGATGAAAGTTAAATCATTATTGAAGCTTATGTCATACTCATATCAATATATGTTTGTTGTACCATACACATCCTAACAACCATGTGAGTAACAACTTATGAGAACACTATTCAATTTGGTTGGACTTGGCTTGTGAAAATTGATCTGTTATGGTGATATTGGGTTTAGTGAAAGCCAATGCAAATACAAGAAGAAAAAATTATTTTATTCTTTAAAAGGGATTGAATTCTAGTTGTAGCATATGGTGTCTTGGAATTTCACATGAAAATGAAAGCATCAATATGAAGTTTTCTTGACCCTTCACTGAACTGTTACGAGAAAAAACTTAATTAACACATACAATATATGGCTGCATAAAAAGGTGGAACAAGACAAACCAATCTATGTCAAAAGAAATGCCAAATATTTCCCAATGCCAAATTGAATGAAATGAAAAAAAAAAAATATATGTGTGAAATTTATCGAGGCCATTCTATGGTTAGAATATACTATAACCCCCCTCACTTTCCAATTTCTTGTAACTAATTCCTCACCCCATTATTACACACCTAGAGTGTGGAAGAATGGCCTACTAGGAGATGTACGATCTATACCAATTGCTTGTAGGCTCAATGAGCACATAGGATGTAGTGTATAGTCTCAATTTTCATTTCATTATTGTGTACAACCATGGAGAAGAAGCCATTGTTGTGTATATATTTGAGAAGTGCCAATTACCATGTTTGGATTCAAAAGTCACTAAGTTTCTATAAAATTTTAGAAACTACATAACTAAAACACAACCATTTAATATCATCCATGGATGTTGAATCTTAGGGTAAATAGAATGGTGTTCAACAAGAGGTTTCACCATAGCGACCTCTTGTTGAACTATCCATGAGAATATCCATTCTCCTCCCAAAATTGACTCACAATTTATTGAAGGGGAAATAAGTCCTATGTTTATGCTACAACAAAGAGGTGAAGAGTGCCAAAATATGGGTCCACTTTCCATACCTAGAATTAGTGGATTGTGCCAAATAACTTCTAAACACATTCAAGTGGATCAGAGAGTTATAGTGTCTCTTGAAAGTAAGTTTTCTAACAAAACTATTTGTTATGAACCACACAAATTTATTAAAGAATATTTTGAATAAAAAATTCATGTAGCTAAATGTCATTGATTTTCATATTTGTTAAAATTTAGGAATTTGATTGGTGTTACACAATTTTTAGGCATTTAATAGTTTAAAAGTCAAAAAACAAGGTTAGAAACCTTGTACATGTTTTTCATAAAATTGGTAAGAAAACTTGTTCAAAATATAATAATGTATCTTGATTTGTATTTCACAATCAATCGTTAATAAGATTACACAAAAACATTGTTTTCTCAAACAAGAATCTCATATCATCAATTGTAATATCATAACCCTTTGAAACTATTCTATTAGATGAGACAACCTTGACAAAGTAGTCCAAATAATTCATAAGCCTTCACTAGTACGATGTCTCATTCTGACATGAAGTTGATAAGAGTAGTTGAGGGATTAATGCATCGTTTTTAACACAAGAACACTAGGCCTTCTTCCAACTAGAACGATGTACTAAAATTAAGAAGGGGTGGTAGTGACCATGAACCCCATATTAAACACTTTCTTGACATGAAATAGACAAATCTATATGAGACATTCAAAAGTGAGCATAATGCACTTCACATGGGCCAAAGATATTTAGAGAAATGAAAGCCTTGGCATGTTAGAAAAAACACAATATGTAAATCATGTTGTTGTAGATACCACATTGAATACAATTATTCTTATGACACATATGTATGAATTCATCATGTTCTGAATAGAACCATTGGGTAGGAATTCTTAGTGATATTATTGTTGACATCATCTAGAGACTTTACTCAGCGAATATTGTGTACAAAGTCAGTGTGGAAAAAATATTATTAGAAAGATTTCTTAGATGGGAAATTACCTAGGTGAAGTGGGATGGAATTACTAAGAAAGTGCATGCATGTGAGTGATTAGTATGAATTGGGGAGGAAAGAGGTTCATATTCAAAGCTTAAAATATGTCATGTATGATATAGGGGGAGGGAATGGAAGAATAAATATATATCTCGTCACATATTAGGTCAATAATGCATACTTAAATTGTATATTTTCTTTTAAATTTCTCTTTGAAATGTCATGGGGGAATTATTGTAATAGTGAACTTATATATGTCTTTATTTTGTGCCACTAGGTACAAGTATATGACTTCATTAATAATTACTTCAAAAATACCGAATGATATGTTCAACATGTTTATGTAGCTCGATCGTAAGAATAGCATTTTAAAATATGTAAATATACCTCTTGTTGGTACTATATTATCAGTGGTTTCTTTTGCGAATAACTACACCCTTTAGCTATAAAATTAGATTCAAATTCAATGTTATCACTCAATAAAAATCAACTGAATGGTATATAACATCTATAGGAATGGGTAATGAAGCAACAAATACAAAATGGATATGTTGAAGGAGTACCACTTCTAAATAAGTGGTGATAGATGCCATGGATTAGTGTATGTAGAACATTTATTTTAGTTGTTATACAATCACTTGAAGGACAATAATATACAAATGAATTGACATTGGATTTGGTTACATGGCTACAGAGGCTAGTTTAAAAATGCATTTGTATTTAAATGGTTGTTTATGTTTCACAAAAAAATACAAGGTGCCACATATTTAAGAACTATTTAAAAAAATTGCATGATAAATGGGAGCATGAAGGAGTTAGCATGTGCATCAAAACTACATTACATAGGGGAGAATTGAATTTTATGAAAAATCCCTCTATTTCAGATGAAAAATCTATAGTTAAATGGTGTTCTTTAATAATGGTAGAGGGAACAAGAAGGTGAGAACAAATGACAAGGAAAGGACATGCATATATATATTTTTAAAAGGTGGTCTCTGTAGATCGAACACATCCATATGAATGAAAAATAATACACGTAACTCATGGATTTATTTTAGTTCAAACCTTAAACAATGCTATAGTCAAAATATGGAAGAGAAAACTTTCTTTCTTTTGTGGCCCATGTAGTAGTCATGAATGGGACAACTATGAATCTACAAACTCATATAATAGATGGCATATTTTATTACTATCCATTTGGTCATTGTATAGCTACTACAATATCCTAGTTGGACGAGTACCAATCAAATATTTCACCACATTATGATCATGTCTCAGATATTATACAATTACGATCAATGCCAATGGGGAATGCTGGATTAAATTTAATTAAATATCATGAATGTAGTATGCTTTGTTAATTTAGTGAACTCACACATTGGCACTCCATTTTTTGTAGCGTACATATACATAATGGTTTTCTTGAAAGATAATGAATGGGGCACTAAATATTGGTTGGCACATTTCTTAGAGGGAACAAAGACCCTCAATATATCATAAATGGATGATGAAGGAAATGAATTTTGTATTGACTCAATGGTTGTGAAAGGAGAATAGAGGATCATTCAACATGGAACAAGGGTGGTTATGTATTTCAATATTATAGAATAGATGCATCTATATACCATTTTATGAACTTAGTTGTTGGTAATAACCTCCATAAATAAACAATGATAATGAAACACCCATCAAAGGTGTTGGGGCTTCTAGATTTGGTGATTTAATTTGTAATGGCTCTCCAAGAGAATATTATTACCAAGGTTTTCATTGTAATGGTTTAGATCACCGGTGACATGCATGATTCTATAGGATTCAAACAAGGGAAACTTAGAATTTACCCTACACTCTATATTCTCTATACGGTATATTTAAGACATAAGAGAACATTTTTAAACATATGGGTAATATAGGTGGTTACCTTCTCATAGTGATCTAAATTTGGTTTTTAGTTTTTTCATACAACATTGTTATTATGTCCCACATAGTTGCATGCCTCCAAAAAAAATCAAGTACTTTTTTATCATTCCATGATAACCATGATTGCAATTCAACCTCGGTAAAACTAAGATTATGATATTTAATGTTCCTAAAAAAGAGCCATTCATTATTTCTCTCATATATAAAGAACAATCGGTGGAGTAGGTGACAAGGTTCACTCTTTCTTTGTGGACTTTGAAAAATCCTTTGACACAATCCATAGGAACTTATTATTTAAGAGTATTAAGGTGTTGAGGGTTCTAGATTTTGAGATTTCATTATAAATGTATTTATATGAGATTATTATTGGCATTGTTTGAACCAAAATAGGAAACATAGAAAATGTACACAACAATACAGAGTTCAAACAAAGTTGCCTATAAACCCAAAACCATGTGCTTCTTTCTTAGAGCAATGCTATTCTCTTATATTTGTATTGTTTGTTTCACCCCTATAATTTTTTTAAGAAAACATCTAATTATCTCAAAGTCACCAAGTTTAGATAAGTTGGTATGTTTGAATTCCAAATTATTTGTGCTATAATATTTAACTAAATTAGCTTACATGGGTGCTAACTACAATTCCATCTAACATAAGAGACACATGCACCTATTATTTGATCTCTTTAAGAGAACCAATCAATCAGTCACATCCATTGCATTGGGGTCTACAAGGTGGAATCGTAGGTATGTTTTGGAAGATATGTACAATGTGGTTTGCACTAAAAATATTTTCTATATTTAATATGTGAATACAAATAACATAGAGGAAATACATAATTTTATAGGGTTAAAACAAAGGTTCCCAATATCAGTTACACTCGTTGGGTTGTATATTTATGAATTTCAGAATTTTATTTTTAAAACCTGTGGGTGATATACGTGGTCTCCTTATCTTTGTGGTCTCAAATACTATTTTATTATATGTGGATGATGTTGTTCTTCTTTCCCACATAGTTGTAGGAATCTAAAATATATCGGGCACTCTATGATCATTCCATTATGATCACACCTTACAAGGAAACATTAGTAAGACTTAGACAATGGCCCTTTAATATGTCTAAAAAGGAGGAATTTGAATCTTATTCTCACATATAAAGAACTAGCACAACTGCTAACTCGCGTCTAGTGAACGCCGAAAGGTCGGCTGTTAAACTTCTCTGTAACATCCCGCTCTGGCGCACTTACAAAACTTATTCTTTGAGGACACTTGCTCGCAAGTGATCTGGATTTTTATGATGATAAAACAATTATCCTTTATTATGATGCGTTAAGATAGATGACTGAATGTTTTTACTAATTTGATGTAGACAGGTGCTGCTGACTCAGTTTCATTTGAGTGTGCAGGTTTCAGACCTTGAGGATGCAAAGGCATCAGTGGAACCCCCTTGGACTCTGGATTGAGTCAGGGATTGTGTTATTTGGTTTGATTCATTTACGGTGATATTTCTTTGTTTTGATGATATGATATTGATTTTATGATATGTTGTTGACATGTTCTGACATGATGGTTTATGATGCAGGCTGACGATAGCTTGCCGACCAGACTCACATATGGAGTAAAGGGGCCACACACGATTTCCAGAGAGGTTGAGGGAGAGGTGTGGATAGCAGCCCTGCCACA
Source organism: Picea engelmannii (assembly GCA_009831015.1). NCBI lineage: Eukaryota > Viridiplantae > Streptophyta > Pinopsida > Pinales > Pinaceae > Picea > Picea engelmannii. The sequence continues at coordinate 308,797 of ML786357.1, read as the reverse complement.
ACCTACTAGCACTTCCGCCATGGCTCGAACTATAGGTTAACGATTACCTAATTCGAGAGGATCCATGATGTCGTGAGGACAGACTACGACAGTTGCTCACGATGATTCTAAGGGGCACACAATAAGGCGGGGGCCTTATTCCTTAGAGCCCTTAGTCTCCCACAAGTTCACCTGGCGGAGTGTTGACTCCAGGGGTTATAGATGTTTACCAATCAGTCAAGTCGGCGAGTGGCACCCTTGGAGCACATGGTGCATCCTGAAGGGCACGTCGTGCAAAAGAAACTCAAGTTGGTGAGTGGCACCCTTCGAGCACGTGGTGCATCCTGAAGGGCACGTCATGCAATAGAGATAAACGAGGCAAGTGGCACCCTTGGAGCACGTGGTGCATCCTGAAGGGCACGTCATGCAACAGAGGAAAATGAGGCGAGTGGCACCCTTGGAGCACATAGTGCATCCTAAGGGCACGTTGCATTGAGGATGATGATGAGACAACCTAGATGACCCTAAGACCTTAACGCCTTAAGAAATTCTCAAAATGACTCCCCTAATTAAATGTCGCCCAGTTCAAATCTAAACCTAATTTTAAAACATCTCTAAGATAAAATTTTGGTCTAGCCTTAGGAAAAGACCCTACAAAAATAAACGCAAAGGCGTAAACTAAAACCCTCCTAGGTTTTAGTTAAAGTCTTCTTAAATGAAGGGGGGGTAAAGTAATGAGGGAGATAAATTAAGTGAAACCCATGGCTTTTAAATTATAAAGAAGAATTACAATTATTAAAGTGGGGGAGTATAAAAGTTAGGATTTTAGAAATACAATGAAAAGATTAATAAGTGCATTTATCCTATTGCGTTTTAAAAAAAAAAGGGGGTGAAAGGAACAATTAATAGAAATAAGAAAACTTGTATTAAAGGAAACTTAATAATAGAAAGTAGGGGACATAGGGTAAAAAGCAAAAAGGAATCAGCAGTTAAGGAGTTACTAAAAATCAGCAACTTCATTTTAGGAAAGTTATTAAAAGCATGAGAGGGGATCTAGGAACCCTAGGAGTAATTTTAGGGAAAGTAGGTGGGTCTCAAATTTCTATAAAAGAAGCGGAAAAGGAGGAAGAAGGGATGATTGGTTAGCGTAACGTTACGCTGTCGGATTTTGGCTTGACTGTTTTCTTGTGAGGAGTTGGGAATTTCTTAGCTGTATTGGAGTGTTAGCTCAGCCTTGGAGGTGAGCTGAGAAGCTAGTCTTATCTCTGGATCTTGTGTGGCCCCTTTGTGGCTCGGGGGACTAAGGGGGAAGTAGAGTACCCCTAGCGATTGGCTGGGAGGTACCGGTGAGGTCTCTACGGTCGGCGAGCGGGAGCGGCATGGAGCGTGGGAAGCGGCACAGAGCATGGGACGTCATCCGAAGCGGGCGAAAGGCAATGGTATGATTTATTTCCGATAGAGTAGACTGTCTAGTTTTTTACTTCGGTAATTATGATGTATTATTGTAAGATGTTGCTTCGGCTGTTGTAGTTCATTTTGTATGCTACAATGTTGTTGTTCTAGAAACCTTTTGTCTGGGTAGATGTTCTGAAACGATGGTTTTGGCGATCTCGTTTGCTAGATATTTTATGGAGTTAAAACTAGATCTAACTTTCGCTCTAGCCCCTTTGTTTTTTTTGATTTCTAAGATTCAGTTGATCCGGTGTTTAGATCTGGCATGTGTCTGTATGATTGTTGGCAAATTTTTTTTTTTTTTG
>ML786357.1:253535-272416 GCA_009831015.1 Picea engelmannii | reverse complement strand
CACTCACCTTGTTCCACAGCTTGGTCTCGGGGATGAAAGACTCCTCCACACCATTCTAGTCTCAGGGCCAGTTTATCGAGGGAGGTTCGATCCAGCTTATCCTGAGGGCCTAGGGCCATTCCAACAGTTGGGTTTTGTTTGCAAGGACAGGACCATCAGTTTGAGGGATTTTTTGGAGGCTTATCATCATTCTATATTTGTTTGCAGATTGGGATGTCGTGGAGCCATAGGGGACATCCTGTGATTCAATAAAACTCAGATCTAGGGAGATCTGAGCCCAAAACTTCTCCCACGGGATTCTCATAGCCCGATCTATATTCTTGGAGAGTTTTAGAGCATTTGGAGGCCTCCTTCATCAGGGTCGAACCAACTAGGGTTTCAATCATCTAGTGGTGTGCACCATTCAGTGAAGAATTCATATCTACGGGGTTTGAGAGTGGATTTGAGAATTTGGACATCTGGGTTTTCCTTACAGTTGCCCGATCTATCATTTGGCATATTTCTCGGGATGGTTGGACACTTTTGGTAGCAGGGAAAAATTATTCAGGGCTTCAACATTCTAGCAGGACATGGCACTTTCCATCTTGGAGGTGGAGCATTAGTGCGGTGCAAATCTTCTTGATTTAGTCTTCATTGTATATCCAACCATTGGAGGCTTATTTTGTATTGTCGGGAGCATTTTGTAGAAGCTCATATCTATTTCTTGTACGATCATCTGAGGTTTATGCCAGATCGGCCATCTATTGTATTGATCTTACATTGCTCATAATAAAAGGGTCAGATCTTTGCTTGTGCTTCTAGATCTCGAATATACTGTGATCTCCACGTGTTGATGAATCTTTTATGCACTTAATAACTCAATAAATTAGTAGTAGTTAGTGATTCCAAGAAAGAATTTGCCTTGGGATCATTACATAATTCCAAGTTCACCTTCCTCTTCGAGGGGGAAAACTCCAACAAAGTAAATCTCTATTACAAGGATTTCTCAAGAAAAGACTTTCACATACCTTATAATCTTATTCATACTTAATTCTATCTTCTAAATAACATTCTAGAGGAAGATATTTCTATAATGGAAGCTTATATTAAGTATTCTTACATTACACTTGTTCACATTATTAAATAGGCATTATTAACTAATATTGGTCTTTATTACATCGAAAATATATTATGCTACCTACGTGAGGGATTAGGGAGGTTAGGACCCTAGCATTCCCTCCCTCTTGAAGAACAACCTTGTCCTCAAGGCTTGAGATGAGAAAATTCTTGCAGAATGGTAGTTAGCTCCCAAGTGGCATCTTTTGGAGTTGTATCCTTCCACTGAACTAAAACTTCCTTGATGGTGTGTTGAGGGAGACGATGCTCTCGCTGGTCCAAGACTACTTATGGCTGCAACCAAATTTAACCTTCTTCATCAAACTCATGGAGACTGGTTTAGGTCTGGAAATTAGTTCAAATCACTTCCTTTAATCATGAGGCATGAAAAAAAAGATGGATCTTATAATGACTGAGCATAGCTAAGTGGTAGTCCACAGGAACTACTTGCTTGAGAATGATATAAGGACCATAAAATGTGGGTGCAAGTTTCTCACAATGTTCATATTTGAGTGAAGTATTCTTATAAGGTTGTAGATGAAGACACACATGGTTCCCTTCAGCATATTGATGTTCAGAATGGCCTTGATCTGCTTGTCACTTCATGCAATTCTGAGACATGAACATATTTTCTTTGAGAGTACAAAGAATGGATGCTTGGAATGTAAGGTTTTTTTCAACCTCTTGAACCTTGGAGATACATGGAATGTAGGAGAGACCCAATGGTGATGTTTTCCCATAGACTGCGTCAAAAGGGGTCATGTGAGTGGCGGTATGGTAAGATGTATTGAACCACCATTCAACTATGAGTAACCATTGGTCCCACTTATTTTTATATCAGATGAAAAACACCACAAATATTTTTCCAAACACTTCTTGACAACTTCATTTTGTCCATCAGTTTTTGGATGATAGGTGGTGCTGAGATGTGATTGGGTTCCCTGGAGCCTGAACAATTCTTACCAAAAATTGTTGGTGAAAGTTGGATCTCAATTAGAGATAATATAATTAGGTATTCCATGGAGTTTGAATGTATTATCCATAAATATTTGATCCATTGTAGATTCCATGAATGGGTGTTGAAGACCACATAAATGAGAATATTTGGAAAGATGATGTACTACCACCATGAGGAATGACTTATTTCCCAATTTAGGTAAGCTAACAATGAAATACATAAAAATATCCCTCCAAATATTAGGTGGAATTGGGAGACATTGGAGTGTTCATGGAGCTTTGAATGTTTTTCCAATATTACATTGAAAAGTATCACATTCATCCATAAAGGTGTGGATGTGTAATGACCCCATCGTTACAACTACCTACGACACAACACACAAGCAAGCATCTTTTTTTAAATCAGGACGACAACAATGAAAAAAGTTAAAAAACATACCTTGACGACGAACACAACACACACAGATCGGGAAACAGTAAACAACGACTCAGAAACTAGCACACTAGGCAACTGGATGAAACATGCCACAATTAATACACAAATAAAAGTGACTACCCGCCCGACACAAGCAAGACAATGCCTACAAGCTACAGGACAACATCAACCAATCTGACACAATGACTTGACGACCAGTAGCTAGAAAACTCTATGGCGTGCAAAACCAAAACGTGTTAAGGAATTACAAACCAAGTTCAAACATCAATTATAACGAAGAAATCCCACATCGGGAAGCACAAGACTCCGACTAGGTTGTCATTCACATATTTTCATTAGGGTGCGCAATGATCCCCTCATTAGGAATCATGTCGTCACATGGTGATAGGCGTGACAACAAACTTGACACATCATAACATTTCTAGACCTTAAACCCAAGATAAAGTACAACTCGCTAGGAGGCCAATTTAACTGACAAGAAGACTATACCTACGCACCCAAGAAACAAGTCGATAAGACGCAAGATGATATTACTCAAATTAAAATGCGCAAGCTATTAAACGACTTCGCCAACAACCATAAACCATTATCTGTTAATAATGATGTCTAAGTGTGAAGGATTGAACTATTATAAATGTTACTATCATCATAAATGTGACCTTAAATGTGAACTATTACATCTAATAATGATATCGTTGTCCCATAATAATATCTCGATCCATTAATATTCGTCATCTATACAAATAAGAGCTAATAATGATATTAACACTAATGATATTTAATAATGAAATTGTTGTCTATATTATTACTGTCTAAATACACGGTATTGTTGTCTAATATATCATTATTACTATTGTCTATCTTAACAAGTCTCCAGATAATTCCTTGGATAAACTATTAATAATTATAAAGATATCGCAGAGTAAATGACCATAACTAAATGATAAATAATATCACTGTGTAGTAACAATTTGTTGTGAACAATATTTACAACGTTATCCTTGATGATGCTATCCATTACTCATGGATTAATATGAGTTTAACTATTAAATTGCTTCCAGACTTGAACATTACCTGACTTGAACATTATTAATTACCCCCATATTATATCGCTAGGTAATATAAAATGTGAAATACAAATTTATTGTCTATAAAAATGTATTGTCTATAAAATATACAAATTGTTCTCTATATTCACATAACCGTTGAATACCATTCAAATATAATTCATTGTCTAAAGTCACATAGAAAAGCACTGACATTAAAAAAAACATTGTTTATCTTTCACATGTAAAAACACCGACATTACATATAAAACGTTGACTAATTGTATAATGTTATTGCTGTGAAAACGGATATTCACATCATCGTTGTCTATATATAAATGGTTGTTTAGAATTGCGGTGTTTAGAAAAGTCAAATTTGTTGTCAGACAATTGTTTCGAGCATAAAATTCATTGTGGTTTATCAAAAAAGCAGACACGGTAATATCGCAAACACGTAAAAAATAAAGACAAACATTCCATATTACAACGTAGAGATATATCGTTTGGAAATTATATGATATCACATTAATATCGTTTTAAAAAAAAAAGAAGATTTTTTACCATTCTAAATGCTGGAAATCATTATTACCAAGAAGGAAAATTGTTTTCTAACGTTATCCTGTAAACTGAAACAGATATAACCAATTCAGTATTTTTACCATCCTATCTATATAATAATTAATATAATAATTCCGCTATCTATCGTTATCCTGTAAACTGAAACAGATATAACTAATTCACTATTTAAACAGGAACAAATATGATAATTTTTTTGTCCTTTAAATCTCGATAATGCTGTCTATCAACATACAATATGGCTGAAAAAAATATGGGGGAAATCATCACGAATTTCTGTGTAAATTGCCAAGATAATTCCTATGGTGAGTGTTCTGTAAGGGCTAGGCAAAACTCTGTCTATGAAAGGAAGATCGCAAAGTAAAATACAGTTGCTAAAGGTAAATCACAGTCACTATGTAAATCACAGTCACTAAATAAATAGAATTCAATATATTAATGAAATCGTCGTCACCAAATACATAAAAGTCGCTATGTAATAGAGATTCAAATCAAAGTCACCCAGTACATAAAATCGATGCATAATAAGGATTCAATCGCAGTCACACAATACATAAAAAACATTGTGTAATAAAGATTCAAATCGTAGTCACCCAATACATAAAAGTTGTTGCGTAATAGAGATTCAAATCGTAGCCACCCAATGCATAAAATCATTGTGTAACAAGGATTCAATCGCAGTCACCCAATACATAAAAGTCATCGTGTAAAAGAGATTCAAATGGCAATCAACAATTAAAAACGCAGTCATTCCACAATACGAATGCTGAGATTCAACATTCAAGAGAATGTTGGGGTTTATCATTCAATCATGAAGAGTTTTATCAATCCAAAAATGCAGAGATTGGGCCTTCAAAACTCATAGGTTATCATTCACAACGCAGAGTTTTATCAACCAATATGCAGAGATACTCATTCACAAGAAGGCGCAAGGATCAGGGGATAATCACCAGAGAAAAATGCAGAGATAAGTAAGGGATAGATAACTGGGCGAAAAAATTATCCTTCACTCATCATCCATGCATAGGAAAGAGGGGCATTTGAATATATGGGTCTTTAAACATCGAAGTGACGAACGTCGATTCGACTCCTGGCCGACTGCTTAGGAGTGAACTGATGACTAAAGAGATAAGGAACAAAAGATAAAAACACAAATTTCTTCATCATAATCAATAAAACAAATACATAAACGTAATAGAAACCAAGGTTTGGGATCGCCAAAGGAATCAATTCAAAATGCAGTGAGTGTAAGGTTGGGATGACTTTAAGTTCATTGATTATAAAATGTTGAGTAAAACATAATCTTTACACAATAGAAGTACAATAATGAAAGTGCAAGAACAATATTAAACTACCATTCAAAATATATGCATGCATATCGTAGCCAATTGAAAAAGATAGGAGTTGTTGTCCCGCACACGCTTCGTCCAGCTTCTGCTTGCCAACCGATGTGACCTCACCGGTACCTCCCAACCAATGTTAGGGGTACTCTTCTTCCCCCTGAGCCCCCAAGCCGCAAAGGGGCCACACACACAATACCATAGAACTGATAGAACCCAAATCACCTCGCAAGGTCGAGCTACCACTCATTACCCGAGATGGGTATCCCAACTCCCACAAGAGAAGTCCAGTCAAGACAAAAATTCAACAGCGGAACGTTACGCATAAGGATGAGATCCATACTCCTCCTCCTCCATCCTTTTTATAGCATTTTCAAGTAATTAGTTTCCCAAATTCTAGTTAAATTCATTTTTTATTTAATTAATTAGGAAAAACCTTCCTCGTACACATGTCACCCAATCCCCTGGTTGCACTAGAAAAATAATTTTATTAATTAATTAATTATTCATATTTCTCACACCCACCTAAAAGCATTCCTAAAAACACTCCCAGGTGTCCCAAAATTCCCGTACAATTCTTAAATGACTTATGCCTTACTTAATTCCTAGTTGAGTTGATAATTAGAAAGTCCCAATGGCAAGATTCCTTACTAAGTTAGACATTCAAATTTTTCTTTACATTTCCCCTTTTCCTTAAGTTTCCCCGTTTTCCTTAAGTTTCCTATTTATTTTAAGTTTCCCTCTTTTTCCTTTTGAACTAAATTTTTTTTTAGCAAGTGTAGATAAAAAAACTCTTTACCCTTTTTCCTCTTTGATTAAAATTAATTTCGCAACTGCAGATAAAACAACCAATTCCCCTTTTTAAAATCCTCCATTATAATTTGATTTTAATAATTTAATTTGAATTTCTTACTCCCCCCTTTTTGTTACATGTTTAATTATTATTATTATTATTATTGACTACATGTGCTACTTAGACCTAGGTTTTAATTTCTCTAGGTTGGGCGACATTTTTATTAGGGAAAATTTGTTTTTAAATCTTACTGATCACATCGTTAGTTTTAAGGCCGACTAGGTTTATTCACTTACCCATTAAACTCGCGATGTGCCCTTCAGGACGCACTATGTGCTCCAAGGGTGCCACTCATCTCTTTCTGTTTTTCTTGCACGATGTGCCCTTCAGGACGCACTGCGTGTTCCAAGGGTGCCACTTACCTCTTGACAGACTTGGTAGACATCCAAAAACCCTGGATTCAATAATTTGCCACGCGATATTTTGGGAGACTAAGGGCCTCTATGGAATAAGGCCCATGCCTTATTGCACGCCCCTTAGAATCATCGTGAATGACCATCGTAGTCTTCCCTCGCAATATCATGGGTTTTCTTGAACTAGGTAATCGTTAATCTACAGTTCGAGCCACAGTGGGAGTGCTAGTAGGATGTGGCAGAGTTTCTCCCACACCTCTCCCTCAAATTCTCTGGTTGTTATGCGTGATGCCTCTACTCCACATGTGAGTCTGTTCGGCAAGCTATCGTCATCCTGCATCATCGAAGAATCATGTCAGTAATAATAAACAATCATCATAACATCTAATCATACGTACATATGTCATATCAACAACAATCAAACCCCAATGGTCCACTCCCTGACTAGATCTGGAGTCCAAGGGGTTTCGTCGATGCCTATGCATCCTCAATGTCCAAAGTCCTGCACACTCAGGAGAACCGAGTCAATAGAACATGTCTATGTAAAGAAAACCAAATAACATATCATTATATCCATAATATCTCATAATCATAATCAAACAACCAATAGTATAATAATCCAGATCACTTGCAAGCAAGTGTCCTCAAAGAATAAGTTCACTCAATACGCACAAGGGTGGGATGTTACATACACCCCCTCTTGGTCTAAAATTCTTCCTGAAGTTTCACAGTACATAAGTGCAAAAATAAAGTGTCTCACAGTATCATAAGTCTACCTATCAAACAAAAATGGAAATTGCTGACACATATCATATTCGTCCTCCCAGGTCGTCAAGTGTGGACTATAGTTGTCCCACTCAACCTTGAACTGGTCTATTGTTCGACATCGTAGATGTCGAATGTGATGGTCCAATATGCGTATTGGATCATTTGTGATTTCACTCTCGTCAGATACCTGCAAGGAACTCATGCCAATGAGATGTGTAGGATAACTAATATAATGTCTCAAAATAGATACATGAAAAACATCATGCATATGCCTCAAAAAATCAGGCAAGGCTAGTCGATAGGTCATGGGAACCTTCCTTTCCACAATATCGAAAGGTCCCATGAACCGAGGAGATATTTTAGCACCCTTTCCAAACTTGATCAAACTATTATGAGGTTTCACCCACAAGAATACTCGATCGCCAACTTTGTAACTACGGTCGACATGATGCGCATCGACATAACTCTTCTGTCGATCCTGCGCTTCCTTGATCCTTTTTCTTGTTGTTTACATTTGGTCTTCCATTTCTTGGATTTCTTTTGGCCCCACCAGGACCCTATCCTCAAGACAATCCCAACTCAAAGTCATCCAACACAGTTTCCCGTAAAGAAACTCGAAAGGCACCATATTAATGGTTCCTTGATAACTATTGTTATATGTGAATTCTACTAGTGGAAAGAATTCTTCCCAATGCTTTTTTTGGTCCATCACGTACATACGTGATGCAGGAGCATCTCTCCAAGCCAACCATGTGCTAGACAGCCAGCCCACTCAGCGCATTCAAAGCACACATTCAAGGAAGAGAGGCACCAACCCTCTCACATTTTGAATTTGAACCAAAAGAATTTAATTTATGTAAGGACGTGGAGCCATAGAGCCATGCCTTTGAGTAGGCGTTAGGTAGAATTAGCCTTTGATGGTTGTAATGCTAAGATTTAGACCTGATCTGGACTAGACAACCATTAATTGTAAATTCAATGTAATTGAATAGAGTAGGTAGCTTGGAGGGAAAAGCTCAAAGAGCCCCCTCATGTAAAAAGATATTTTTGATCTTGTTTAAAAAAAAAAAAAGAGTAGAGGTAGAAAGAGTTAGAGAAGAGAGCAGAGAGAAGGAGCCAAGACTCTATCAAATTCTGAGCTCAGGAACAACTTGTAAAAGAGGCATTTGATGTTAATACAAACCAGAGCAGTTTTTCCTGCATATTGTCTGTGTTGTGTGAATGTCTATGTGTGTTCTATTTATGCTAGGAATGTATGTTGTAGATGTGCATTTACAAGGATAGATAGGTTATGCTATTTGTAGAGTTCTTTGATTTCAGGTTGGAGTTCTTTGAGGCTTCATGCCAAGAGGGTGTGATAGAACACTGTGGGTTCTGAAAGCTAGTGCATAGAGTGTACTTCCAATTCTACGGAATTTGGACAAAGACGCACCAGGAGGGTGCACCAGCTGAAGTCTTAAACTCGGGGAAAGATCTCAAGGTTAATGAACACCTTGGAGACAAGATTTTGTAGAGGAGACAAAAGTAGAAGACAAAATCACTACAGGATTTTGGAAGAGCTCTGCCAGGCGAGAATTGAGCGGATGCACGGGTTGCATTGAGGAGAAGAACTTTGGTTCAAGTTCAGAAGGAGATAGAACTACTGAGGGTTCTATAGAGATCTACCAGGAGGGCATTGAGCATAGGCACAGAGTGTTGAGGAGGAACTCTGTTGTGCGTTCATAGAGAAATAGAATCACTGAGGATTCTAGACACTCTTCCAGGAGGGCATTGAGTAGGTGCCAGAGAGTACAGAGAGAACTCTTTGAGTTCAGAGATAGAATAAGAGTCCAAGGAAGGATCTTCACAAGGTTGTTGAACACCCTATAAACTCAACAAGAAGTTTTCTTGAGGAAAGGAGTGCCAGGAGGGCATCAGATTCTCCATCTGAGGGAGAAGGGAAAAGGGTTAATTCCTTAGAGGTGGAAGCTACAGGAAAAGCTCAGAAGAGATAGCACCTTTGTGCATGCAAAGACTCTGCAAGGAGCGCAGAAGTTGAAGAATCCTTTGAGGATTCAAGAAGAGAAGCTCAGGAGGAGTAGTGATTTCATGCACAGGCCATAACCGAGAGGTTGCAAAGGCTGGAAGGAAGACCCTTTGGAAGATTTGAGTTTGAGGAAGCTCAGGAGGGAAAGTGTTTTCAAAAATGCAGACAAAAGCTTTGAGTATAGGCTTCATAGCATAGACAAAGGCCGAGGCCTTTGATAAGTTTAAATTCTTCCAAGGATCAGGAAGAAATAGAGGCTCACAAGGGAGACCACAATTTTCGTTGGATCAGGCCAGGGACAAGATCTGGACCATTGAAGTTTCACGTCCAGGAATCAGCAAGAGGAGAGTGCATAGGAGGAATAGATATGGTCCATTAGATCATGCATGAATAGCCCATAGCCATAGGATCTAGGAGGAGTTGCATGAGGTTTAATCCTCATATGCAAAGAAGAGAAGTCGTCATATTTCAGAATTTCAGGAATCCTGATGACAAGAGACAGGGGCACTTCACGGTGAAAACCCCGAAGTTGCGAAACGCGACTTACCTTTGGAGAAAAACTTCGGCATTTCAGCTATTTCGAGTTGGGAAGGTTGAGGAGGCATAAATTTTGGTATCGTGAGTTTCAAACTCCTAGTACATAAAACACTGAAGACATTAGGACCGTCCATCTGTGGGGGACACGTGTCGTGAGATCCTCACATTTTGGGGATTCAGACATTGGGAAGTAGAGAAGGGATTCTTTCGGCTTCACTACTGGTGAAGTCCCGAAACGATCAGGACCATCCATCTATGGAGGACACGTGGAGGAGATAGGGGAGTCCAACAGGATTCGAGAGAATAGAGGATAAGTGTCACAGGGGTCGCGAAATCCCAAAATGCGAATTCCTGAAAGTGTTTGAGAGAAGGCTAGTGTTGGGTCAGATTTCAGCATACCGGGTATTGGGATTTTGGAAGTCCCAAAGACAAAGGATTGAGCATTTCGGTAATTAGAACTCCAAAATCACGAAATGCAACATAAAGGAGAGTGAGGCTATGACCACACTTGATATCGGGATTTCAGGATTTGGCATTCTAGGGATCCCGTAGACATAAGGTCGGATCATTTCGGCATCAGAAGACCCAAAATCGTGAAAGGAGGAAGCCGAGACACAAGTATTTTCAACATTCCAGAAATCGGCTTTTCGGAAGTCTTGAGGACAGGAAGTCGGGTGCTTTGCGTCGATGAACCCCAAGAGGACTGCAGTCATATGAGGGGTGGTCATATGGAATAAAGGTATAGAATAGGGGAATAATGTAACATCCCGCTCTGGTGCACTGGTAGAACTTATTCTTTAAGGACACTTGCTCACAAGTGATCTGGATTTTTATGATGATAAAAATTTTTCCTTCATTATGATGCGTTAAGTTATATGATAGGATGTTTTTACTACATTGATGTAGACAGGTGTTGCTGACTCAGTTTCATTGAGTGTGCAGGGTTTCGGACCTTGAGGATGCAGAGGCATCGGTGGAACTCCCTTGGACTCCGGATTGGGTTAGGGAATGGGCTATTGAGTTGTTTCATTTATGGTGATATTGTTTTGTTTTGATGATATGCTATTGATTTTATGATATGTTGTTGACATGATTTGACATGATGGTTGATGATGCAGGCTGACGATAGCTTGCCGAGCAGACTCACATATGGAGTAAAGGGGCCACACATGAGTTCCAGATAGATTGAGGGAGAGGGGTGGACAATAGCCCTGCCACAGCCTACTAGCACTCCCGCCATGGCTCGAACTATAGGTTAACGATTACCTAGTTCGAGAGGATCCATGATGTCGTGAGGGCAGACTGCAACAGTCGCTCACGATGATTCTAAGGGGCGCGCAATAAGGTGGGGGACTTATTCCTTAGAGCCCTTAGTCTCCCACAAGTTCACCTGGCGGAGTGTTGACTCCAGGGGTTATAGAGCCTACCAATCCGTCAAGAAAGCGAGTGGAACCCTTGGAGCACGTGGTGCATCCTGAAGGGCACGTCATGCAAAGAATTGCAAGCAAGCGAGTGGCACCCTTGGAGCACATGGTGCATCCTGAAGGGCACGTCGCGCAACAGAAGAGAACAAGGCGAGTGGCACCCTTGGAGCACGTAGTGCATCCTGAAGGGCACGTCACATGGATGATGATGATGAGACAACCTAGATGACCTAAGACCTTAACGCCTGATAAAATTCTTAAAACGACTCCCCTAATTAAATTCTCACCCTGTTCAAATCAAATCCTAAATTAAAACATCTCTAAGTTAAATTTGACAAGCCCTAAGAAAAGATTCTACAAAAATAAACCTAGGGCGTAAACTAAAACCCTCCTAGGTGTTAATTGAAGTCTTCTTAAAAGTAAAGGGGGTAAAGTAATGAGAGAATTAAATTAAGTGAAAACCCTGGCCTTTAAATGATAAAGAAGAAATAAAATTTATTAAAGTGTGGGAGTATAAAAGCTAGGAATTTAAAAATATATTGAAAAGATTAAAAAAACAACATTTATCTTTTGGGTTCAAAAATAAAAATAATAAGAGAGAATTAAATAATAAATCAAAGAAATTTAAGGAGTGATTAAGGAGTAAATTAAGGAGTAATTTAAGGAGTGATTAAGGAGTAAATTAAGGAGTAATTTAAGGAGTGATTAAGGAGTAATTTAAGGAGTAATTTAAGGGGTGATTAAGGAGTAATTTAAGGAGTAATTTAAGGAGTGATTTTTGAGGAAGTGAGGGAATTGAGTCTTTTAAATATTAAAAAGAAATTAATTTTGGAGAACCATAGGGATGAGTGACACTTGGACGGCGGAGAACGTTTAGAGGGTTGTCATTAAAAATTAATTAATTAATGATTTAGGAATTTAGGTCAGTCTCAAAATTCTATAAAAGCAGGGGAAAGGAAGGAAGAAAGGAGGAGAACAGTTAGCATATCATCACGCTGCCGATTTGTGGCTTGACGGATTGCTTGTGAGGAGTTGGGTGTATCTCAACTGTGTTGGAGTGGTAGCTCAGCCGTGGAGGTGAGCTGAGACGCTAGACTATGCCTGGTTCTTGTGTGGCCCCTTTGTGGCTCGGGGGGCTAAGGGGGAAGCAGAGTACCCCTAGAGTTTGGCTGGGAGGTACCAGTGAGTTTTTTGCGGTCGGCGAGCGAGAGCGGCGTGGAGCATGGGACGCGGCACGGAGTGCGAGGACATCATTCAAGGCAGGAGAAAAGGCAAAGGTATGGTCGCTTATTTAGAATAGAGAACACTAGAACTAATGTACATCTAACTGTTATTGGAAAAGTGAAATGGCATTGAAATTTATAGAATGTTGCTGCATCTATCGTGTTTCTTGACGATTCGCATAGAATAGATTTTACCATGCCTGTGGAACCTCCTGAATTTATCCAACGATTGCGGTGTGATAATTTTATTTTTAACTGTGAAATTTACCCTGGTCGGCAATTTGTTACTGTCGGATTCATCCCGTGATAACGGTCATGACTCTCTGCGTTGTGATTATACTTCTCTGCGTTGGGTTTAGTTTCTAATGATCTTTGTGTTATATCTTGCTGGAGGAACCCCGTTGATTCACGCCCTTTCTCTCTTCTTTTCTTCTATGTTTGTTGATTTCCTTGCCAGTGGGCGTTTTAGTTAGAGTCGGTGTTCAATGGATCACCAGAAGCCTTCGTTTTATCCTGGAAGTTTTAAGTTGCTATCAATCATTTTTTTTAAAACTTGCAAAAATCTCTTGAACTTACTGGCAATTTATTCCTACGACTTACTGGCTTTTTGTTTATTTAACTCACAGTGGGCATTTCGTGGTCTATCTTACCAGGGGAATTCCTACAGTGGCAAAGCATTTTTTTTATTTAACTTACTGTCATCCTTTCATCACCTACTGGCCAATATATTCGTGCAAGTCTTGTTTACCTGCGAGCCTGTTCTCGTCTAATTTTGGTCGCAATGTCTGCTAAACAGTCAAATGGGTGAGGGGTTTACCCACCAGACACACGCCCTTGATATTAACTACCAGCGAGCCTGTTCTTGCTGAATTCCATCTCTGTATTACCCCTCTGCGATCATCTGTTCTGTATCTCTATGTGCAACTGTGCCAAAGCTCTTGATTCTAAGGTTATGACCTCTGCGCCTTTAGATCAATAACTTCGCCCGAACCAGACCCTTGTTCCCTGCGTGCTGTTTATCTCTGTGTGTGCGTTTTTTTTTTTTTTTTACCTGCGTTTTTTCTATTATGGTTCACTTGGGGGTTGGATTTAATGGGTGGATTGGGAAGGTCGATACCCATGCCAAGAATGGCCCTTAACTCTGCTCTGTCGACGTTGGTTTTGGTGCGAATCGATCTGCAATTTTTTTTTTACCGAGCCATTGGGCGAGATCTGCGGAATTTCTACCGGTTGCAGCTGTCACATACCACAGAGTTTTAATGATTCCCTTTTTATGGGAGTCGAACGATGAATTGATTATGTTCTATTTATTTGGATGCGTTTAAATTATATCATTTAATGTATACCTGGGCGCCATTTTCCCATGCTAACTTAATATGGATATGGAGTTACGCTCTCCTGGAATTATGCTACCATGCTGTTCAAAAATCAACCAACCCCAAAAACGCCCTCAAGTTATTTATTCGGGACTGACAATCTATGGCCTTACGACCTCACTCAATGGTTTGCCCTTGAATATCTAAAATGCCAGAACCACCGAATTTATTTATTTTAGGATGTTTTCATATTTATCGTCATTTGAAATGAAAATGTTTAAATATTGGCATTTTAAATTCTGGATATTGGGTACAATGCTATTTTTAATATTGTTGTATTAGACGTGGTCATTTTAGCGATCGTTGCTGTCATATATTTACATTTTCAAGTATGATGTCTAATTGTTATTTTTAAATCCAACGATTATTTACATATGTGAGGTTGATTTATTATGTTGGGTGCTTTAAGAGGTGATGTTATTGATATATATTGACTTATTAAATAATTGTTACCTTTTGATTATTGTCCTTTTAACATTGTTATTTTTCGCCATGTCTATATATACTTGAAAAGGTGTCATTTTTAAAAATATGGGTAGTCGAGGTATTGCCCTTGTTTATTATGAGGTTATATTGTGATTTAAAGTATGAGGTTATGATGATTAATTTCAATTATGAAGCTATTTATATGAGGACAATTCTATATACGGTCCTGTTAAATTTTGTTGGTTATAAGTATGGTCTCATTTATATTTGTTAATTTGTCATTTTCAATTCTTGTCCTTTCTGCAATTTTAAGAGATTGTCTTAATATGTATTGCCATTTCTAGGTATGATGTTATGAAAATTTCCATTAAGATGTTATCTATAAATAGGTTGAAATTCTAAGTATGATGTTGTATGGTTAATTCCAATATGATGTTGTTTATAACTATGATGTTACCGTGTCTGGAATAGGATGATAAATCGTCATTAGGAGGTCATCTTCTTATATTCACCCGGGTTGCGTCGTATTCATCGTCGGGTGGCGACGTAGAGTCAAATGGGTTGTTGTTGCTTCCTTGTACACACGCACACACACACTTTTAAAACAAAACAAAAATAAAATTTTTGCACCTGTCACTAGAATGGTTGTCGTAACGAGGAGGACGTTACATATGGTATCAGAGCGGGTTCGACCCGAGACTTGGGATTCACTACGGTTTTTGTTGACATGATTATGATGATTATTCTGTCGTTGATCAAGTTGATTGTTGTGTGAAGGTAATCATGGTTAGAGGACGTCGCGGAGGCAGACGACGGGATGATAGGGAAGGAGGCATGACGCCTCCAGCAGCATCCACGCCTCAGGGGTCTAACCCCCAGGGAGGCGAGCAGGTCCTTGGATAGGAGTAGATCGCAGTTGCCGATGTTGTGGGGATGATGAGATCTTTCCAGCGCATGTCTGAGGCGTTGATCAGAAGATTGGATAGAGAGGAGGCCAGGGCGTCGGCACCTGCTGAGGTTCCACCGTGCACACTGGCCGTTACTGGTAGCATTCATCGTGAACTCGAGAAGGTGAAATTTCCCGAGTTATTTGGTGCCCCGGACGGCGCAACCACCGAAGCATGGTTGGAGAATATGGCGATGTGTTTCGCACTTCACGATTATACCTCCAACATGAAGGTCCGCATGGCGGTATTTCAACTGAAGGGGAGCGCTCTTCTATGGTGGAAGACGCTCCTACCGCAGCTGAACATGGCCGTCGAAGAAGTGTCATGGGAACTATTTGAGGAACGGTTCCGGGAGAGGTATCTTTCAGAGGAATTCATTGAGCGTCAGCTCAATGAGTTCAACGCATTACGACAGGGAGGTCGTACAGTGCCTAAGTACGAGGCACGTTTTATGGAGCTACTCCGGTATGCTCCGCATCTGAACACTGAGAAGCTCAAGGTCAACAGGTTCGTCTTTGGCCTTAACGGCAGCCTGCGTGCAAAGGTTAGGATTCTGATGCCTCAAAATTTGCACGACATTGTCCAAAAGGCCCTCATAGCAAAGGAGGAGCTTATCAGTGGGGGTCAGACCAGGACTACAGTGAGACCTATAGGGTAGGGTTCATCTGGTATGCCGCAGCAGCAGACGCCAGCGAGACACATGCTGGGGTATCGTGGCTTCCAGAGGGGATCCACTTTTAATACCCCACAATGACCGCCGCCTCAACAACAAACACCTTACCGAGGACCACAGCAGCAGCAGCAGCGTCGCCCGCAGCAGCAGCAGTTTAGACCTGTTCAACAGAACAGACCAGGGTTTCAGGCCGGTGGGCAGTCGTCTTCTACTTTGAGCACTAGGACTACTGGGCTGAAGAAGGGGTGTTGGACGTGTGGGGAGCCACACTACCAGCGTGATTTTCCTGTGGAGAGGACCAGGGCGTCTGGATCAGTCGGACCCTCTACAGTGGGAGATATGGGCAATGCCCATCGGATTCATGCAACGGTGAATAACCGCCAGGTAGAGCACCAGTCGACTGTACTCGAGACGACAAGTACTGTCGTTGACCAGACCCTTAGTATTTTGATAGACCCAGGTGCTACTGAGAGTTTTATTTCTGGTGCAGCGCTGAAAAGGATTAAGGTAAAGGCAGTTGAACAGGATGAGTTTAGCTTTGTAGAGATAGCTTCTGGAGCCAAACAGAAGGTTGGAGGAAAGGTTACGGGTTGTGCCCTTAACCTGGGAGAGTTTGTCACAAGGGTCAACTTGTACGTCACGATCTTAGGATCCTATGACGTCGTGATCGGCATGGATTGGTTGGAATCGCATGAGGCGATACTCAACTGTAAGACAAAACGGTTGAGCTTAGTTGATGATGAAGGACAGAGACGAGTGATAGTAGGATGGAACCAGGGAGTATCTCTGAGGTTCGTCTCTTCCTTACAGTTACGGAAGAGTATGCACAAGGGGTGCAAAATTTATGCGATCCTTGCGCTAAACGAAAGGGGAGTAGCAGAAGTTCTAGAACACCTTCCGGTGGTGAAGGAGTTTGCGGACGTATTTCCAGAGGAGTTGCCTAGGATGCCACCAGAAATAGAATTGGAGTTTACTATAGAACTAAAACCGGGGACTGAACCGATAGCGAGAACGCCTTATCGGATGTCGACCCCGGAGTTGCAAGAGTTAAAAATGCAACTGAAAGAGTTGTTGGATCTGGGATTGATACGTCCTAGTGTGTCACTGTGGGGTGCACCAGTTATTTTCATTCGGAAGAAGGATAGATCGTGGAGGCTTTGCATTGACTATCGTCAACTGAACAAGGCTACGATCAAGAATCAGTACCCCTTACCAAGAATTGACGATCTGTTTGATCAAATGAAGGGGGTGACGGTGTTCTCTAAGATCAATTTGCGATCAGGGTATCACCAGTTACGGATGAAGGAGGATTACGTCCCTAAGACCGCTTTTAAGACGAGATTTGGGCATTACGAATTTACTGTTTTGCCATTTGGACTGACAAACGCCCCAGGGGTGTTTATGAGCTTGATGAACGGGGTGTTCCGTGAGTACTTGGACAAGTTCGTCCAAGTATTCATTGACGATATTCTGATCTACTCTCGGACGATGGAAGAGCATGACGAGCACTTGCGCTTGGTACTACAGTGTTTGCGAGAGCACAAATTATATGGGAAGCTATCCAAATGCTCTTTTTATCAATCGAGGATTCACTACCTAGGGCATGTCATCTCCGACGAAGGTATCGTCGTGGATCCAGCCAAGGTTGAGGCTATTATGGAATGGCCGGCACCGACGAATGTCACAGAAGTGTGTAGTTTTATGGGTTTAGCAGGATACTATCGACAGTTTGTCAAAGGCTTTTCGAGGATCATGGAATTGCAGAAGAAAAACAAGAATTTTGTTTGGACAGAAAAATGCACAGAAGCATTAAGGAGGCTTAAAGAGTTGTTGACAACAACGCCGATACTAAAGGTCCCTGACATGGATGCTAACTTCTTGGTATGCACTGACGCATCGAAGGAAGGTTTAGGCGGAGTCTTGATGCAGGAAGGACGAGTGATTGCTTACATTTCGAGGAAGCTAAGAAGACATGAGGAAAACTACGCGACACATGATTTGGAGTTATTAGCCATCGTATATGCCTTAAAGGTATGGAGACACTACCTGGTTGGACAAAAATTTGAATTAAGGACTGATCATTGTGGATTACAACACATTTTCACGCAAAGCGAACTGAACGCGTGACAACGGCGTTGGTCGGAATTGCTTAGCGAGTATGACTTTGAGATTACTTACATAAAGGGAACAGTGAACCGAGTGGCAGATGCCTTGAGTCGGAGGCCACGCATATTTTCGGTGTTGCCTCTTGAAATGAATCTATGTGAGAAGATTCTCACTTTACAGCGTCACGATGACTGGTACAAAGAAGTCGAGGATTTTCTCGGACAAAACACTATGATGGTACCACGATATGAGGGATTTACTTTTGACAGCGATGGGTTATTGAGGTTTAGAGGTTGGATTTACGTACCGCCAAACGACGAGTTGAGGATGTTGATCCTGAGTGAGACTCATAGAGCAGTTTACATGGCTCACCTAGGAGTCATCAAGATGAGGGAAGACCTTAAACCCTTGTTCTTCTGGAAAGGAATGAAGGCTGACATAGTCAACTTTGTGGCTAGATGTCTCGAGTGTCAGCAGGTAAAGGCTAAACATAGACACCCGACAAGATTACTTCAACCACATGCCATTTCGGAATCGAAATGGGAAGTCATTTCGATGGATTTTATTGTTGGATTTCCACTGACGGCAAGGAGACACGACTCAATTTTTGTAGTAGTAGACACTCTGACAAAGAGTGCTCACTTTATTCCGGTGTGTACGACGTATCAGGCACCTGACATAGCGAGAGTTTTCATCAGTGAGATTGTGAGGCTGCATGG
>ML786357.1:175224-237761 GCA_009831015.1 Picea engelmannii | reverse complement strand
TTTCAGCGTCTGTGTTTGCATTTGTGTTGCAGCATGTTTCAGCATCTGTTCTTCATAAACAATCGATTGCCATCAATGACAACCTTGATCATCTGCGCCTTGATCATCTACGTCATCTCTGTTGTAGCCATATTTCCAACAGGGTAGCACCAAGATCTATCAAAATACTAAGGGTCTGTTCAACAATGGTAAGAAGTCCATTGTTGAGTCATTGGTTGCTAAGGTGTAGTGAAAGTGGATACTCTCTAGAAGCCACGATATCCTAGTGAATATCTATCTAGTGTCTGATGTTGCTGTGCACCAGATGACACCTGCCTCGCAGGTCTCACTGGAGTCCTACTCTGAACCCTACTGATAAGATCCTCCTCTACTATGAGGGCCTTATGAATGGCCTCATGCAAGGTTTGAGGCATCAGAATCCTAGACTTTACACAAATGATGACATTAAGGTCAAACATGAAGATGTTGACCTTAAGTTTGTCAGTATTCAAGTGTGGAGCATACCGAAGCAACTCCATAAAACTTGCCTCATACTCGGGCACCATACGTCCACCCTGTCACAAGGTGTTGAACTCATTGAGCTCACGCTCAATGTATTCCTCTGATAGATACCTCTCTCGGAACCATTCTTCAAATAGCTCCCATGACACGTGTTTGAATTCCATGTTCAATTGTGGTAGGAGCGTCTTCCACCATAGAAGAGCACTCCCCTTTAGTTGAAATACCACCATGTGGACCTTCATCTTGGAGGTAGTCACGAAGTGAAAATAAAATCTCCATGCCTCGATGATCGAGTCATCTGTGACACTTGTGGATTTGAGAACTTATCCCTCTCGAGTTATGGGTGAAAGATAACAGTACTGGTCGGGGTGTGTTGTGGACCCTCAGGGGTACAAGTGACTTGGCCTCATCTTAGTACAGATGGTGTATCAAGGCATTTTGACATTCCCCAAAAGGACCTTGTCAACATCAACATACCTTACAAAAATTGAATCCAACACAAGGACTTGTTCTTCCCCTTGGGGGTTAGACTCCAAGGGTGTAGGCACTTCTGGAGGTGCCGCACCTCCTTTAACGATACCATGTTGCGAACCTCTGTGGCATCCTCTAATCGAGATCACTGCATGGATATGTTACTTTTTTTTAATTAGCGCAAGGGTTAATACTCAAGGTTTTACTACAGTGGAAACCCTGGTGATCCACAATCACAAGGTTGAACTGGCTCTGATACCATATGTAACGACCCCATCGTTAGGACTACCTATAATGCAACACACAAGATTTTTTTTTTTTTTTTTTTAAAGTAGGACGGAAAAAAACGACAACAGTTAAACAACAAAACTTGACGACGAACACAATGAATGAAAATTGGGTAATAGTAAACAACGACTCAGACACTAGCACATCATGCAACTAGATGAAACATGCGATAATTAATAGACAAATAAAAATTACTACCCATCCGACACAAGAAACACAATGCCTACAAGCTAAAGGACAACATCAACTGATCTGACACAATGACTTGAAGACCAGTAACTGGAAACCTCTACGGCATGCAAAACCAAAACATGTTAAGGCATTACAAACCAAGTGCCAACATCAATTACAATGAACCACACCCACATCGCGAAGCACAAGACTTTGGCCAGGTTATCATTCACATCATTCCATCAAGGCGCATAATGATCCCCTCATAAGGAATCATTTCATCACGGGGCGATAGGTCTGACAACAACCCTGGGGAAACATAACATTTCTAGACATTAAACCAAAGATAAAATCCATTGCACTAGGAGGCTGAAATAACTGACAAGAAGACTATACCCACGCAACTAAGAAACAAGTCGACAAGACACAAGATGACATTACTCAAATTAAAATGTGCAAGATATTAAACGACTTTGCCAAAAACCATAAATTGTTATCTGTTAAGCATGATGTCTAAGTGCCAAGGAGTGAACTATTATAAATTTTACTATCATCATAAATGTGACCATAAATGTGTCCATAAATGTGAACTATTACATATAATAATGATATCGTTGTCACATAATAATATCTGGGTCCATTAATATTCGTCGTCTATACAAATAACAATTAATAATGATATTAACACTAATGATATTTAACATTGTTGTCTATATTATTACTGTCTAAATACACTATATTGTTGTCTAATATATCATTATTATTGTTGTCTATCTTAACAAGTCTCTGGATAATTCCTTGAATAAACTATTAATAATTATAAAGATATCGCAGGGTAAATGACCATAACTAAATGAAAAATAATATCATTGCGTAGTAACAATTTGTTGTCAACAATATTTAAAACGCTATCCTTGATGATGCTATCCATTACTCAGGGATTGACCAGAGTTTAACAATTAAATCGCTTCCAGACTTAAACATTACCCGACTTGAACAACATTAATTGCCACCATATTATATCGATGGGTAATATAAAATGTGAAATAAAAATTTGTTGTCTATAAAAATGTACTATCTATAAAATATAAAAATTGTTGTCTATATTCACATAATCGTTGAATACCATTCACATATAATTCATTGTCTAAAGTCACATATAAAAGCACTAACATTATAAAAAACATTGTCTATCTTTCACATGTAAAAACATTGACATTACATATAAAATGTTGACTATTTGTATAATGCCATTGGTGTGAAAACGTAGATTCACATCATCGCTATTTGTATATAAATGGTTGTCTAGAATTGCGGTGTTTAGAACAGTCAAATTTGTTGCCATACAATTGTTTAGATCATAAAATTCCCTATGGTTTATCAAAAATGAAGACACAGTAAAATCGCATACACATCATAAATAAACACAGACATTCCATATTACAAGACAGTCATATATCGTTTGGAAATTATATATTGCAATAATATCGTTTAAAAAAAAACTCAGATGTTTTACCATTCTAAATGGTGGGAATCATTATTACCAAGTAGGAAAATCGTTGTCTACTGCTATCCTGTAAACTAAAATAGATATAACCAATTCACTATTTATACCATCCTATCTATATAGTAATTAATATAATAATTCCGCTATCTATCGCTATCGTGTAAACTGAAACATATATAAACAGTTCGCTATTTAAATTGGAACATATATGATAAATTCATTGTCCTTTAAATATTGATAATGTTGTCTATCAACATAAGATATGGCTGGGAAAAATATGGGGGAAATCATCACGAATTGTTGTGTAAATTGTGAAAATAGTTCGTGTGGTGAGTGTTGTGTAAGGGTTGGTGAAAACTCTTTATATGAAAGGAGGATCACAAAGTAAAATATAGTCGCTAAAGGTAAATCACAGTCACTATGTAAATCGCATTCACTAAGTAAATCACAGTAAATATATTAACGAAATCATCGTCACCCAATACATAAAATTCGATGTGTAATAGAGATTCAAATCACAGTTACCCAATACATCAAATTGTTGTGTAATAAGGATTCAATCACAAACACACAATACATAAAAATCATTGTGCAATAAATATTCAAATCGCAGTCACCCAATACATAAAATTCATTGTGTAATAGAGATTCAAATCCTAGTCACCCAATGCATAAAACCGTTGTGTAACAAGGATTCAATCATAGTCGTCCAATACATAAAATTCGACGTGTAAAAGAGATTGAAATCACAATCAACAATTAAAAACGCAGTCATTCCACAATACCAACACCGAGATTTACCATTCAAGAGAACGTTGTGGTTTATCATAAAATCATGTAGAGTTTTATCAATCCAAAAATGCGGAGATTGGGCCTTCAAAACTTAGAGGTTATCGTTCATAATGCAGAGTTTTATCAACCAAGACGTGGAGATACTCATTCACAATAAGACACAAGGATCAGGGATAATTGTGAGAGAAAAATGTATATATAAGTAAGGGATAGATAACTGAGCGAAAAATTTATCCTTCACTCATCATCTATGCATAGATAAGCAGGGCATTTGAATATATGGGTCTTTAAACACCAAACTGATGACCATAGATTCGGCTCCTGGCCGATTTCTTAGGCACGGATGAGTGACTAAAGGGATAAGGGACATAAGATAAAAACAGAAATCTCTTTGTAATAATCAATAAAACAAATACATAAAAGTCATAACAATCAAGGTTTGGGTTCTCCAAGGGAATGAATTCAAAATGCAACGAGCGTAAGGCTGGGATGACTTGAAGTTCATTGATTATAAAACATTGAGTAAAACATAATATTTACACAATAGAAGTATAGTAATGTAATCGTCAGAACAATATTAAACTACCATTCAAAATATACGCATGCGTACCATAGCCAATTGCAAAAGCTCCAAGTTGTTGTCCCATGTGTGCTTCATCTAGCTCCTTCTTGCCAATTGATGTGACCTCACCGATACCTCCTAGTCAATGCTAGGGGTACTCTTCTTCCCCCTAAGCCCCCTGAGACGCAAAAGGTTCACACACACAATACCAGAGAACCGATATCACCCATCTCTCCTCGCAAGTTTGAGCTACCACTCGTTACTTGAGATGGGTATCCCAACTCCCACAAGAGAAGTTCAATGAAGACAAAAATTCAGCAGCGTAAGGTTATGCATAAGGATGAGATGCATAGTCCTCCCCCTCCATCATTTTTATAGAGTTTTCAAGTAATTAGTTTCCCAAAATATCATTAAATTCCTTTCTTATTTAATTAATTAGGAAAAACCTACCCCGTACACATGTCGCCCGATCCCCTAGTTGCACTAGAAAAATAATTTTATTAATTAAATAATTATTCCTATTTCCCTCACCCACCTAAAAGCATTCCTAAAAATGCTCCTAGGTATCCCAAAATTCCCTTACACTTCTTAAATGACTTACGCCTTACTTAATTCCTAGTTGAGTTCGTAATTAGAAAGTCTCAATGGCAAGATTCCTTACTAAGTTAGACATTCATCTTTTTCTTTACATTTCCCCTTTTCCTTGAGTTTCCCCTTTTTCCTTAAGTTTCCTATTTATTTTAAGCTTCCCTCTTTTTCCCTTTTAACTAAAAATAAATTTAGCAAGTGTATATAAAACAACCCTTTACCCTTTTTCATCTTTAATTAATAAAATTAATTTATCAAGTGTAGATAAAACAACCAATTCCCCTTTTTTTAAATTTTAATCCTCCATTGTAATTTGATTTTAATAATTTAATTTGAATTTATTACCCCCACTTCTTGTTACATGTTTAATTATTATTATTTATTTTTTTTTACCACATGTTCTACTTAGACCTAGGTTTTAATTTCTCTAGGCTGGGCGACATTTTTATTAGGGAAAAATTGTTTTTAAATTTTACTTATCACATCATTAGTTTTAAGGCTGACTAGGTTTATTCACTTACCCGTTAAACTCATGACGTGCCCTTCAGGACGTACTACGTGCTCCAAGGGTTCCATTCGCCTCTTTTTGTTTTCCTTGCACGACGTGCCCTTCAAGATGCACTACGTTCTCCAAGCGTGCCACTCGCCTCTTGACTGACTTGATAGACATCAAAAACCCCTGGAGTCAACACTTTGCCAGGTGATCTTGTGGTATACTAAGGACCTCTAAGGAATAAGGCCCCTGCCTTATTAAGCACCCCTTAGAATCATTTTGAGCGGTTGTCGCAGTCTTCCCTCACGACATCGTGGGTCTTCTCAAACTAGGTAATCGTTAACCTATAGTTTGAGCCATGGTGGGAGTGCTAGTAGCTTGTGGAAGGGCTTCTCCCACACCTCTCCCTCAAAGTCTTTGGTTGTCCTGCGTGACCCCTCTACTCCACATGTGAGTCTGGTCGACAAGCTATCATCATCCTGAATCATCGACGACTCATGTCAGAAATAATAATCAATCATCATAACATCTAATCATATGTACATATGTCATATCAACAATAATCAAACCCCAATAGTCCACTCCATAACTCGATCTGGAGTCCAAGGGATTTCATTGATGCCTCTGTATCCTCAATGTCCAAATTCCTGCACACTCAAGAGAACCCAGTCAACAACACCTGTCTATGTAAAGAAAACCAAATAACATATCATTATATCCATAATATCTCATAATCATAATCAAATGACCAATAGTATAATAATCCAAATCACTTGCAAGCAAGTGTCCTCAAACAATATTTTATCTCAGTGTGTGTAAGAGTGGGATGTTACAGGATGTCCTACTTCTTATCGTCCCAGAAAAAAGAATGTTTGACCCGTTAACAGCTTTTAGTAAACTCATAATTCCCATTTGCGGGTGAAGCATGAAACTTAGAGAGCAATGTGGATTTAAGGTTTGATTGTTTTCTTAAATATAGGTGACCTTTATAGTGAAGCTCTTCATTATTCCAAGAGTACCCTGAAGAAGCTTGAGGATTATGTTGCAATTTTTGTATCAGGATAGAAATTTTGGGGTCTTGCAACCATTCCTGGCGAACAACCTGAAGCCAATCTGCTACAATGAATGAGAGGGAAAAGAGGGACCCTTCATCTTCATATTTCCTTGAAAGAGAATCAAAAACTACATTTTCTTTTCCCTTCTTGTATATGATCTCATAGTCATATCCGAACAGCTTGGTCACCCATTTTTGTTGCTCTAGGAACAAACTTATTTTCTTCAAAAAATACTTGAGGTTATGATGATAAATTGTAATTTGGAAGTGTCACCCCAATAGATATGGACACCAAAGATCTACTTCATGTAGGATAACCAAAATTTCCTTTTCATAGGTGGATTGGCCCAAATGTTGCTTTGATAGTTGTTTTCTCGTGAAATCTAAAGGGTGACCATCTTGCATGAAGACTACCCCAATTCATCTCCCTAACACATCACATTCTAGGACAAAATACTTGGTGAAATCTAGTAGTGTCGGGACAGGAGTGGTGCACATGTCATATTTCAAGTCTTGGAAGGATTGATCAGCTGTTGGAGTCCAAGTGAAAGCCTTCTTTTTAAGGATAACAATGAGATGAGCTACAATTTTTCCATATTTATTAACAAAGTTTCCATAATATCCCATTAAACTCAAGAAACCACGCAATATTTTAAGAGTTTTAGGGTGAGGCCAATCCTTCATAGCTTCAATTTTATTAGGATCCACAGATACATCATCCTTGCCAATAATATGACCCAGGTATTCCACTTCAAAGGCGCCAAAAAAAAAATTAGAATGTTTGAGAAAAAGTTGGTGTTGTGGGAGGAAATGGAGAACTTGATCCACATGGGTGAGATGGGATTTCCAAGTTTACTATAGATGAGAACATCATCAAATAAAACTAAGAAAAAATGATAGAGGAAAGGATGAAAGACATGATTCATGAGACTTGAAAAGTGGAGGGGGCATTACACAAGACAAAGGGAATGCTCAAGAACTCATAGCGACCCTCATGAGTTCTAAAGGAAGTCTTTGGGATGTCTTCGTCTTTCATACATATCTATTGTTAGCCAAAATAGAGATCAATTTTGGTAAAGTATTGAGCACCACTCAATTCATCAAAAAGGTCATCAATTACAGGAATGAGAAATTTGTCTTTGATTGTTAGTTTGTTGAGGGCCTAAAAATTAAGAAACATGTGCCAAGTGCCTTATTCCTTGAGTACCATGACTACTAAAGAAGAATAGGGGTTGGTACTAGGTCGAATAACACCTTCTTCTAGCAATTATTGAACAATTTTCTCAATTTAATTTTTTTTGCCAAAAGTATGACAATAAGGGCTAACATGAGAGGAATATTGTCTAGAACTAGAGGAAGGGAATGATCATGGATGTTGTGGGAAAGAGGTATTCCACGAGGAGTGTTAAAAATATCTTGGTGTTTGGATAGTATATATTGGAGGTCAGAATGCATAGAGGGATTCTCAATGACATGAATGGAATGGAGTTGTGAACTAATTTCAGAATTGCCCTTTTTGAGTAGTTTCTCCATTCAACGGGAACTAATGATCTTAGGTGAGCCTGTGGTGATGCCTTGGAACTTATATTATTGTCCTTCCTACTAGAACTTCATGGTTAGGTACTTAAAATAAACGAGGATGGGGCCAATGGTGTGTAATCATTCAACACTGATCCGTAGGATCTTTTAATGACTTATGGTTGAGTTTTAATCTTGCATGTATTAATTAACCATTTGAGAAACTTAGTGAAAGAATGAGGAAAGAAGAGGAATTATGACAGCCATATACATATATGCAGATCTGAAATGAAATAATAGACAGCAAACCATAACACGCAGATTGATAACGGAGTTCAGCACAACTTTGCCTACGTCTTTGGGCCTTTGTCTCTATGGGGGAGGCCTCTTTATTTCTGTTCAAAAGCTCAAAAGTACATCGCTGCAATTCCAAATGGTTACAATATTGATCTGGTCATGTTCTTCTAGATCTCTAGAACCCTGCAAAGAAAATGACATGCAAAACAGACGTCTGGAGCTCCCAAAAATGATTCGACAGTGTCTCCTCCTCAAAAGCTTCTCTACATCAAAATGGATTTATCTTGGTTTCCCTTCAGTATAACTCTGTTCTAACTGCTCCTATGGCTTCAGAGTGTCTAGAAACCCCTATCTGGGCTCTTTCGTCACCTCAATCGGTCGAAAAACAAAGAAGTTAGGCCTCCTGGAAGTCTTCCCCTTCAAGCTTGTTGTCTCTGCATTTACAAATTGCACCCTCTCCAAATGAACTTGGCACACATGCAATAAATAGCATGAAAACCCAGCACTGGGTGAAACCATGCCAACGGTGCAAACCGTAGGACGGATAAGGGCACACCAGCCCCTAACCGCCTAGCACCTGGGCATGTGGGGGTCATGTGACCATGCGTGTTGGAAAAAAGGGCTAAACCATAACCAATTGAAACCACCTCTGCGCGCTCCAACTGTGGTCATATGTGTAAACAAATGCGAGCGGGGCTGGGGCTAAGCCCTAGCCTGGACGTGCCCCAAACCACAAATCCATGCAATCCAAAATAAATTAAAACCATTGTTTATACAAGCACCAACGCATGGCATAGTGGTTACACGGACTTTGTTAAAGCTTAACCGGTGGGGAGGTCCGGGGGTCAAACCCCACGGACTCCAATACATTTTAACAAACAACCAATCAACCAATACCAGGGTGCCACGTGGCACACAATCATTGACCAGAAAATTTCCACATGTCAACACATCATTCACCTTCAACAACCAACCAGATTCTGCCACATCATCATACGATCGTACGGCCCTATCAGCTTGCCACGTCTGCTGCTGACGTCATCTGTGCCATGTGTCACCCTTAGAGTGGTGACACATGTCACCTCTGGGTTGGTCCATCTGTCTTCCCATACATCCAAATATACTTGACACGTGTCGCCTTCTGGAGCTGCCATGTGTTGCCTTTTGGGATTGCCACGTCAGTTGTATGGACCATATGGTCTACACAGTCAGCATGACACGTGGACTATACGGACTGTACAGTCATCCCCTATTTTTCCCTGTTTAGCTTTTCAGACAGAACGCGATATCTTCTCCATACGGAGTCCATTTGACAAAGTAAATATACCATCAGAATCAGGAAGATGAGGCGGACGCAATGGCACAGAATTCATCGCATTCTGAGCACTTTCATTTTTGAGCATTTTTCAAGCCCTGTCAGGCTTCTGGATCCGATTTCGGATCAAACACCAAGCACAGTGTCAAAACTTCCCTTGTCAATATGAAACATGTGATATTTCATGTGGTATTGACCAATTTGTAGGTGCACATTTTCACAGTGCCTTCCACATTTCATGGAATTGTAATTGGAAATCATGATATGAAATTTTTTTACTGTATGGATATAACAATTGATTTCTTATGAAATACAATGATGAATGAAATTGTGGGTGTTTTCACTGTAAATTAGGGATATGAATTTCCTATCCTTAATGTAGCCAATGATATTAAGGGTTAGGGGAGTGGAGAAGCAAATGAGGGAATGCACAAAAATTAGTGGTTCAACTTCTAGTGGTTTAGAGGATGGAGTAGGATCATTTTCTCGGGGTAGATCTTCAACATGGGAAACTTTGGCCACCTCATCAATAACATCATAAAAAAATACCATAAAAATATTTTGTCCCTTACACTTGTGCCCAGAAAAATATTTGTCATCACAATTATAACAAAGACCCTTGAGTTGGTTTTCAACCATTTCTACTTGAGTTAATTTCTGGATCTTGAGAGGACTTGCATGAGGGGTAGGATTGGAAGGTTTAGGGAGAGGAATAAAAGAGGGTTTTCAGTTTTGGGAAAATAAAACTTGTTGTGCTTCCTTGGTATGTTTAGTAGCTTTGACCCAAGTCTATAAGTGATCCATTAGGACTTGATCTCATACTTCATCCTTTAGGCCACTGATAAAACATTCCCTAAAGAAAGCATCGAACATGACCTCCATTATAAAATATAAATTCTCAAAGGAGATGATAAATTATTCCAGTGTTCCCAACTGTTTCAACTTGGTCAAACAACTCAAATGGTGGGTGTCAATTTCAAATCTGTCATAAAGTTCAGCCACAAACTGTGTCCAAGCAGCATACCCTTGGCGTTCATTTTTATGCCATTACCACCACTTCCAGTGTTTACGGAAAAAATCGTTTATGTGGACACAAACCAATATCCCTAGTTTGGGAACCCAAAGCTAGAAAAAAACAACAAAGAACATGTTTCTTCCCGTATATTCATATAATTGAAATATTAACAAGTAAATACTAGACTCTTACCTTTTGACTAAAGGTCATCCTTGCTAATTGTAGCTCCCATCTTGATCCAAATATTTGATATGGAAACCTACATAAGGACACAATCTAACCAGTGAAAGCAACAATATTATTTTGAAAAATCTATACAAATGACCAAGGATAAATGTAATAAAGATAATTAACAATATTTATAGGAAAGAGAATATGTTACTATATTGATTAATAGTGGAAGAGATACAACCAATTCCTTGGTGTTTTGAAGCTCCTTCCAACAAGTTCATTGCTTCAATGCCACATTGCATCCATGAGATCCATCACCATCAATTGACTACTTTAGCTTATATTCAATCTCTCATGGACAAACAAATTCTAACAATCTTCTAATCACAAACCAGAAGAAAAAATATATCAACCATTATTGTCCATTAACTATTATCCTTCCTTATGAGATAACTTCCCTTTTATGGATTGAAAAGGAGGTTAGGATGAGAGGTTAAGATCTCGCCAAATCAGGAGTATGAGTGAGATCTAAACTAATCAGAGGACACCTCATATCTAAATATTTGGTTCTAGAAACTTCATGAATTTCATTTTTTTCTCCTCTTTCAGACAATGTCGCACCGTACAGTGGTGAAAACTCAGACGTTGTCGTGCCCTACAATGGTGCAACACATGACACTTAAGGGTGTAGCATGCTGCAATGGTGAAACATGTGACACTCTCTTGAAATAGGGATTTAATGACCCTTTTTACATGAATGAACCCATTTACATGTTTTCCTTCTTTCAAAGAAAGGTTCTTCTTCAACAATGAAGGATTTTGTACTTTGGATGATAGAGGATAAGCGAACATCATCAGTTGCGAAAAAATATTTTTTAGTAGAATTCTCCACAAAGTATGAAGCTAGAAACGGGTGAGAGTTGAAATACTTTGTCATGTGGGTATTGAAACAAAGAACTCATCGGTTGGAAACCTTTCGACAATGATCAAGGAATTACAATATCATCACTGAGGTAGGAATTCCCATACTCAGAATACAAATGACTCAAAGAATAAGATATTACATAAAAAAATCCATGTCAAGTAAGATAGGTCATGGCCACTGAATTCCACTGTCGATCCGTGCCATAATATCTCAAATCTAAACATAGCCACCAGAAATACATTGTGGATCTATGTCATAATAACTCAAATTTTAACATAGCCACGAGACATACATTGTGTATCTATGTAATGGTACATTCTCAAAATACTCCATCGCAACGTGGAGCTTATCAGAGGAGATCAAGGGTCTTCATTTCTATCCTTCCATAGTACAAATCTAACCATGTGAATATAGGTGTCGAGGTCGAACATGGTAGAAACAATACGATTACCAGTCAATAATGAAAAGAATTAACACATGCAAAAGGAACCACAAATTATGATGATGTCCCTCAAGGTACACAAGTACAATCTATTGAGTGTGAATAGATGATTTGAATTCAAACACCCCTAGAATAATTTGATTGAAGGTAATTAATGAAAACTTGTCGCAGAAGGTGAGGAAACTTTCCATTGACGCATACAAGTCCAAAGGTACTGAAGTTTTCTAAACCATCCTCCTAGATAATGTGTTGATGTCAATAGGAAGTGATTTTTCGTAGGAGGGCCTTGATGTATCCCCCATAAATGACATGAAATAGGTACAATTATTTGAGGTAGATCAGAGTATAGAGTGATTTAGGACTGACTTAGGGATGGTGGATATTGCAAAAAATGGCTGACGCGATAGAAATCTTTTTGTTGGAATTCTCTTGAACATATTGATGACACAAAAACTCTCTTGGCATCACTGACTCAAAATGAGGATCAAATACCAAAATATAAATTTGGAGAAAAGTATGACAAACAAGAGATAAGTGGATTTCCCAATCTGAAAATAGGAGTGAAAGAGTTTCATGTTCAAGAGTGAATTTCTACCAAAAATTAATCAAGATTTAATACAAGTTCCCTTTCCAATTCCCCCCGACCATTTATGGCAAGTAGATATTCATTTTTACAGAAGATTGAGGAGAATAATATATTCTTGTACTATAATATCATCCTTCAGATGATTCCTTTGGAGTATTTTTAATGAACCCTAGGAGGGATTGGTTTGGTCCCATATGGGTCTTTCAATGTACATTTTACAAGTCTAGAGAAAGTAAAATTGGTGATTTTTCATATTTAGGGAGTTTGAAAAACACTTAAAGGAAACTCCGGGATTAACTTTTTCATAAATTTAGTCCCCCAATATCGAAAAAGTTTAAAACAATACCTAGGAGAACTCTCCTAACTAAGATGGTTAGGGTGTTCATTTTTCGTAAATAGTCCGATCAGATCGAAAAAGAGATAAAATATCACTTAATGGGCATGCTTTCAAATTCAATTTAATGAGAGCGAAGGACAACGAGATCGCTCAAAAATATTTTCACGTTTATGGAGTATGAAAAGATCTTAAAGGAGACTCCAAAGGGTTATTTTTTCGTATAGCTTTTATGAGTCTGAAAAAGAGATAAAAGTATACTCAATAACCTATAGTCATGTTTTAACGAGCACGAGAAAGAACAAAGACTGAGCTCGGTAATTTATTCTCATGTATTTATGAGCATTAGAAATAACATAGAATAAACTTGGGATTGGTTTCATTTTTACACAAGATTGAAAACAAAGTAAAACTATGTTTTGGTAGGTTTCATTTTTTCGCAAGCTTGAAACTAAAAACTAAACTATGTTTGGAACCAGTTTCATTGTTTGACAAGATTAAAACTGAAAACTAACTATGCTCGAAAACTTCCCAACGAAAAGTCCAAAGATTTCAAGGGAGGATACCAATGGGTGGTTTGTAATTTTTCCCCCAACTTGAGAAGCTAGTGTCTTAACTCGATAATGATAACTATAGGTTGAGGAAATTCCCCCCAAGATTTTTTTCATTCACTAATTCTTCTCCTATCACCAATTTCTATACCATAATAGAATACTGGTTACTAATAGAAAAATGTTCACCGGAGAGGGAGGAAGAAAGAGGATTAACTAACCGAGGTGGATGAAATGAAGGTTCAGGTATGATTTCTAATGAAATACTTGACTTAATGGGAGAGGTGGTTGTTTCATTTTTAACAATCTTGACAAATGAATAGAACTATGCAAATAACCTCTAGCTTTGATTCCTGGACCTTTGTTTTATTTTTTAATGAGCTTTCCATAAAGAAGAAAAACTATGCTCGTAACCTCATATTGATCATGGATTCTAAGAGGAAAATTATCTGGAAGGGATACATGTAAAGGGACATACCTCAATCATAGATTCCAACAGATATTCGTTGGATGAAAGAAAAATTCTATGGAAGTAATACATATCGAGGGCCACAATAGGGGCGGGGAGATTAGGCTCTAATAACCTCATTGAAGAGATCATCATGTCAACTACCGTATCTAAGTCAAAATAAGAGGAACATGTTGTGAGAGGATTATTTTCTTTGGTAGTTGAAAATGTGGGATGTGTCACCACATAATTAACCTATGGCAGGGGAAATACCACTTGCACATCAGGACTATTTAGGGAAGGATAGTGGTTGGTAGTAAAAGTAGGACCAACAAATGAAAGTTGATCGACAATCACAATTTTTCCATCATGAGGGAAATATATCACTCGAAAGAGAGTGGAGATGATATATTTCATGATATAGACATAATCTTTCCCAAGGAGAAAAGTAAACTCCAAGTGGTCGTGAACTACCATATCATCAATATAGATGGTTTTCCTTCCTAAAGTAATCGGCAACTAAGGAAGAATTCCTAAAGGTTCATTAATTTGTTTGTTAAAATCTAACAGATTGTGGGTGACCAACATAATTTGAGGACAAACTGAAGCTTTCCAATAAGTTGAGGATAAAATACTAACGGAGGCACCTTTGTCAACAATAATCTGAGGAACGTCTCTACCACAAACCTGAACAATGATTTCAAAAGGTACATTGGAAGGAAAACAAGGTCCAGTTAGCCCATGCCAATCAAAAATAATGCCCTCACTACTTGGAGGGGGTTCCATAGTAGAAGGAGAAATACCCCATTGTATGGAAGAATCGGTATTAACAAGAAAAACATGAGAGATATCGACTTCACTTTTCAACAGGAGGGTGGGATCGATTGATGATAGGATCAAATCGATCACTTGGTGAATGTCACTCTTTAAAGGGAGAGAAGTATTGAATGATGATGGGATCAGATAGACCACTTTAACTTCACTCTTCGAAGGAAGAGTGGGATTGACCAATGAGGAAAATAGATCAACCACTTTATCAACCAATGGTAGGGAAGGAAAGAGCTTACGGTAAGCATTTGGAGGTTGTGGTTGAGAAACAATCATATCTTCCAAAAAAATCTAGGCTTCATCCATACGATGGAAAAGGTGAGTTTGATGACCTGATCTAGGTGGATATTGGTGGCCACCCACCTATTCCACTTGGACCCCCACCATTGCTTCTTTCAGTTTTTCAGTTTCCACACAGTTTACTATTTTTAGCAGTTTTTTGGGTCCTGAACTTCCAGAGTTGTTTTGAGAACTTAAACG
Organism: Picea engelmannii; assembly: GCA_009831015.1. Taxonomy (NCBI): domain Eukaryota; kingdom Viridiplantae; phylum Streptophyta; class Pinopsida; order Pinales; family Pinaceae; genus Picea; species Picea engelmannii. Next base: position 222,424 of record ML786357.1, on the reverse strand, counting down.
ACATTATTTGGGAAAACGGGGATCAACATGGATCAATGATCGATGTTTCTCACCCAAAAGTTGTATTCCTCGGATAGATCTTTCTAACGAGGTATGTAACACATCAAATGGAGATCATATGCCAAAGTTATGTCCCCGGGAAGTTGATGTACCAACTTACCCAAACGGGGCCCATAGTCTTGGTGTTTCATCTCCTAGGGATAGGTCTTTGGATGTTTATGGTTTTCCATTGTTTCTCAATAATAATAGGCCTTTGAGCCTCATTGTAACACAGTTCAGAGGCCAGTAATCACCACATCGCTTCTCAAAGATAAGCTGCCAGCACCTTAGCTAGTTTATTTCCATTCTGTCTGTAATCATATTTCAGTCATTTGTTATTAATGAAATAAAGTCTTATTTCTGCTGCATCTTTGCGTTTATGTGTATTTTTGTATTTCATTGTGTTCCTACATAAATCCAGATCATGACCACCTTCACATAACCTACAAGGAGACTTGAATCTACTTTTCTTTTCCCCAACTTTACTTTCACTAGTTGATGGTGTGTCACCAACATGATGACCAAAGGCTGATGAAACGGGTTGTTTGGAACTACTGGATCACGCATCTAATACCTTGGGAATATCAAGTAAATCCTTAATAAGTTCGTCACCCTTACAAAGACTTCAAGGTAATTTGGGCTTGCGACTTGTCTTGGTAGGCTTATGAACCTGATCAATATTCCCATCCTAATGGATAGTAACTGGTTGATTGCTTCCAACATGTCCTGCAGTGGTTGGAATTTTGGAGCCTTGCTTACTTATTTATTTCTTAATATTCCTTTTCGTCTTCTTCTTATCCACTTTGTTACCAGCTTCAGATATTTCACTAGGAGAAGAAGAAGAAAGGGAAGAAGACGCAACAACAACAAAAATGTGAAGGGTCAACACAAGGTGGATGTTCTTGGAGTGAGGGGCCTACATTCGAAGGAAAATGAGAACTCGAGATCACTGGAGTGGAAAAAAAACATATTGGTAACCTGATAGTGAGTCTAAGAATATTCAATGTGGCAATATAAGGAGAACCAAAATTTTCAAAAGAAGGAAAAAAGAAAGTTTACCCGGGAAAAGGGCTTCCTTCATTGGTAGTTCTCAGATATTGATGCCATATACACTTATTCAACCTAAGGTTCATTAGGGAAAACAAACAACACATGTTAAAAAATATAGGAAGCCAATAGACAAACAAACCTTCCCACAATGAAACCACTAGTTGGTGAAGAAATCCAATGTTGTAGGATCAATATCAAAATGCGTTGAGATAGGGCGGGTGGAACAATTACGTTGGAAATATACTTAAAATATTTACAACCTGGTGCAAGTTTCCACACGATGAAACCATGGATTACCCTTCAAGGAGCCTGAGTGAGTTTGACCAATTTTTGTTCCAGGTACAAAAACTACTTTCCCCTTCACTGTCACTGTCTCTATGAACCCTAAATATTATGGCCACTAACGATACCACTTGCAGTAACAAAATCTTGGGGAAATAGTCAACAATCATGTATACATGTAAGAGCAGGGCCGAAACCTAAAATCCCCCTAAGAGGTGCCTTTGACCGAGGTGTGAACATCCCAAGTGATCCCCAAGTATGTAATGACATCATTTATAATACGTGTAGACCACTCCACCAAGACCAACGAAGCGAGGATAGTTACTTCGTTGGCCCCAATTTGACCTCGTGATTGACCCTTTTGTGAGAAGGGCTTCCCAAGACAGTGATGCATAAAATGGATTTTTCTCCCTATCACAAGATCCTATATATTTTTAATAGAATTGGATATTGTTCCTCGCCACCTATTCCAAATCTCTATACTTAAGCTAATGTAGGTGTGTAAAGCCATATAAAGAGAAATTTCTAGATGGATTTTATTAACACTTTATTATTAGGTTGTTGTTTACTCAAGGGTATGGTCATGAAATGGATGGTATTGTGACTCGAATCTTAAAACCATGCAAAATGAAAATGAAGTGAAAAATTTTCAATTTCAATGAATGTTAACTATGGAAAGGAGAAGAGTATTTTTCATTCCCAAATGCAAAATTCCCCAAAATTTCATAAAAATCAAGACATTCACCACTCAAAGCAACTGAATATGCCTCGCCACTAATTTAAATCAAGAATAGAAAACCTTCAAATTCAAGGATAAAAATATGTAACAGTATATATCCTTGAAAAAAAAAATTCAAGCAATATGTATTTTTTTGTTTTTTGCAAAATGAAGTACTTAATCAAAAAGAAAAACTCTCTTTTAACTAAATATATCAAATAAAAATACTTTGAGAAAATAAATTAAGAGGTAAAATGAAAGACGCTCGAAGGCAAGGCTAAGAGATTATATCTCTTTCAGAAACAAGCAAACATTGCCAAAAACAAAGTCAAAAATAATGGAAAATCACAATACTTGAAACAATGGTAAAAATCAAGCTCTAAAACTATTGACAAGATCGTCAAGCAAACCTAAAAATTACATCAAAATTCATATATGGGATCTAGTAAGGAAACAATCAAATAATTTTTTTTTTTCAAGTAGTGTCGCAGGATAGCATGTAACATAGTGAGACAACCATGAGTATCATAGGATGGAGACTAATACAATGAAACAATGTTGCTCTGTATACCACAGACAAGGTGAGACATGCAATAAAACTTGGAAAAAGAAAAAAAGTTATGAAAATTTTCCAGTGAATTCCAAGGCCTACTAATGAAATGGTTCAGGTGACAACTCAGAAAATTAAAACAAGGCAAGGCAACAAGACCAAGAGAAAAAATCCAAAGGATTGTGCCTAATGAAATCGTAAATTTTGTTTATGGACAAATTCGTTTATGAAGACACAAACCAATCTCCCTAGTTTGGGAACCCAAAGCTAGAACAAGAAAACACAGAACATGTTTCTTCCCTTAGATTCATATAATTGAAATATTAACTAGTAAAGACTAGAATCTTACATTTTGACTGAAGGTCATCCTTTCTAATATTAGCTCCCATCTTGATCCTAATCTTTTAGATGGAAACTTTCATAAGGACACAATCTAACCAATGAAATAAACGATAATATTTCAACAAATATGTACAAATGACCAAGGAGAAATGTAATAAAGACAATTAACAATCTTTATAGGGAAGAGAATATGCTATTGTATTGATAAATAATGGAAGAGTGACAACCAATGCCTTGGTGTTGTGAAGCTCCTTCCAACAAGTTCATTTCTCCAATACCACAATGCATCCATGAGATCCATCACCATCAACTGACTACTTTATCTTAGACTGAATTTCTCAAGGCCAAAGAAATGCTAACAATCTTCTAATCACAAACCAGAAGAAAAAATCTATCAACCATTATTATCCATTAACTATTACAATTTACTGAAGAGAGAAGTTCCCTTTTATGGTTTGAAAAGGAGGTTAGAATGAGAGGTTAGGATATCCCCAAATCAAGAGTATGGGTGAGATCTAAAACGATCAAAGGAAACCTCATATCTGAATCTTCTCTTCAATAAACTTCACAAATTTCATATTTTTCTCCTCTTTTAGATAGTGTCACACCCTACAATGGTGCAAAAAAAGACATTGTCTCACCCTATAGTGGTGCAACATTCAAAACTTAAGGCTATCACATGCTACAATGGTGCAACATGTGTGACACTCTCTTGAAATAGGGCTTTAATGACCCTTTTTACATGAATGAACCCTTTTATATGTTTTCCTTCTTTCAAATAAAGGTTCTTCTTCAAGAATAAATGATTTTATGCTTTGGATGATAGAGGATAAGTGAACATCATCAATTGTGACAAAATATTGTGTAAAAGCCTATGTTAGGGACCTAGATAGAGGACACCATAACAAAGTTTTACCAATTCATCAATGATGCCATGCAAGGAGAAATAATGTTCCATTTGTGTGACCCAACCCATCGTATCCGAGCCTTCAAATTTGTTCACCTCTACTTTGGGGAAAAGTATTTCTCGACGAGGGTGATGGGAATGAAGGGTTTGGTAATGGGAAGAGTCAACATCTTCATGGTGGTAATGTTGTTCAAAGGAGGTAGGGCCCTGGAATTAACTCATGAAGTGGTGCATCTTGGTTGAGAGGGATTTTATGGACTTTTGAAAACCTTGTAGATTAGTTTTTAGCGAAGTAATATCATATTTGAGGGTAGCTTTATCAAAGTTAAGGGTATAAATATTGGAATTGATTTCTTGGATGTACTTCTTGTTTTGTTCATTGTCAGTGAGAAAGTTGTTGAGTTCTTGATTACGTGTAAGAGCCATTTGGGGAGACACAAATTGGGTATGTGGGTCCACACAGAAAAAAAATTACATATGGGGGGTATCACAGTGGATAGGGTCAAGAGAGGAAGCTAATGGGATAGGTCTAAAATAAGAGTATCGATAATGGTGGGTGGGTCCACGAAAAAAAAAATTATTCCAAGTGGTAGGTACCACTGCGATTAGGGAGAAGAGAGGAATCTAATGAGGAAGGTCCAAAATAAGGGTGCTAGAGGGACCACTATACTCTTTTTTTTAAAAACTTATGCACAATTATACTCGAACTTGAAGAATATTTCGGTGATGAAATTCCCAAAGTGTTAACAGGAAAAACTTGTGAAGGGGTTTTTCAACATAAATGTAGGAGGCGGGGTTTTGTGACAAGATATCTCTTATATTCCTTGTCTATTTTGTTATGTTCCCAAGGGTTATGGTTTTTCAGGTTCCTATAGGCAAGGGTTTTCCCTATGCTATATCTCTCTGATATACATGCAAGTTCAAACAATAGTACTCGAACCAGTATCTTAGGGAAACAACTAAGGAGTTTCAAATGTACGCTTACCCATAATACCTGATTTCCTAGGGCCTAGAGAGTATATTCCCAAGTGTTGTTCTTGGTTTCATTATAGCAATTAGGCGGTCGATCAACTGATCTAGAGCTAGTTTTAGGAGACCTAGGGGAATCCATAAATACAAGGTCATCAGATCTTGTTTTTAAATTTGTGTATCTCCCAATTAGTTTCTATCTAAACTCATCCTACAATATTCAAATATATTAGCCTTGTCATAAAAAATATCATATAATTGGCCTCAATCATTAGCAATGGAAGATACGATGATCTCCAACAATATAGCTAGTTAAAGGCACGGGGGCTCTATGTTGTTTCTAAAATATCATATTAGGTTTCTCAATGACTCAAGGACATTGTCAATTTTGGTGTTTTCATATATTTTGATCCTCCCTATGGTTGTAATTGCGGATTGAGGGGTCCATTAGAGTAATAATAGTGGAGGTGATTCAATGTAAAATGGATTGGTTCCACTATGTTTGTTATTATTAAATAAGTCATTCTCTGGTAGTTAGTATTAAAAGAAATTAATGTGACCTCATTAAAGACGGTCCGATAGGTAGTTAGGAGTTTTTTATGATTAGAGTTATCTTGTTAGATACGTGTAAGGGATGGATTCCTACTTATGTTGTGTTCAATAATAATATATTTGTAGCTTCTCTCATTGAGAGGTCACCCAACCTTAACAGGAAAGTGAATATGAGTGAATTCCTTCCATACAATGATCAATTGTATGGTGTTTCCCTACCTTAAGGGTTTTTTTATATTAATAAAGTATGGAGAATTTATGATATTTCTTATGTGATTCAAATTAATGGGTTAAGGATCATAACAATTTGTATTAGAGCTATTTCTTGGGCCCAATATGGATATGTTTTCAATGGGAAAAACAGGGATGCAACACTCAAATCAATCTCTATAGATTTGACTGGAATTTGAATAAACCACTTGTATATATGAGTTCCTCTTAGAAAAAAACCTAAATATACCACATGTATATATGAGTTCCTCTTGGAAAAACACCCAAGTTAAAAAAAAAAAACCATCCAAATTAGAGATTGGAAACTGAATATATCAGTTATTTAAATAATATATTTCAGGTTTTTTCCATGATCGTAGAACATATTGCAGAGAAAATATATTTTTGACAGGGTGCTTAGATTGCAACTAAAGTGATTCCATTGGATAGAGTATTTTGGGGGGTTTTATTTTCTTATGATCAATATCTAATGTGCCACAACCCTTGCAAATTTATGCCACCAAAACCTAGATCAAATACTTATAGTAGATTGTGACATTTTACATGGATATATTATCCCCCATCATTGAGTATCCAAGGTTATATGAAGATTATGTGGAATAATTCCCTCTTATATTTTTCTTGAACTTTGTATGGAATATGAAGAGCATATCCAATAATGGTTACTCAAAGTAGAAGAACTTTCACACCCTGAAAAAATTTATATAGAGAAATTTTATGTAGAGAACATAATACAAAATATAAATGAATCTTAATGATACAAAGGTTGGAACTTCGGAGGCATATTGAAGAGTAGTATACAAGAGAATAAATGCTTAGTATGAATTAGATGTTGATTTTGGTGACTGATACATGGATAATTGTCAGTTTTGGGTGAAAACTTATTTTACCTTCTATTTGATGAATCTACTCCATCTTAAGTAGAAAACATAATGGAGGGAAGTCTAGAGAAGGTTATCACTACTAGTTTTTCTCTGACATATTATCCAATGGTAGAATCCTTCTAGATCCCCATCTGACCATTAGTTGTGATGTGGACTATATTTTGGATATGGATGGATCAATATATTTGGATACACATGACCATGTTAAGCATTTGGAGCACCATTGTCAGCCAAGTATTGAGCTTAGGTTTCTTCTATGGGGAGTAAACATGAAAAATTGGACATGGAACCTAGGTTTTTGGATGAGCTCCTCAAATTCTTTTAGTATTGTAGTTAGTAGTTACACATAGGACACTAGATACTTTAGTTTTATGATCAACACTCATACATGGGACCTGAGCTTATGGTAGAGATTCTTGGACTAGTTTAAAAGCATGCACGCGTTATTTAAAATATGACTTGGTAGGTTAGTTGGAATACTACATGAAAATTTAAAGGGACTCAAGGTTATAGGAAAAATAACATGTGTGAATTCTTAGGCACTTGGTTGCTAATTTTTCCACCACGAAATTCTTGTGAGAACCCATTCACTAATAAAGAAGTCAATGCAAGTCTTAGCAGAAATTAGTGTGAAAGTGAGCTTCCATTTATTGAAGTGTTTAGTACCATTTGATTTGTAGGGAACCTATATAGTCTTTCAACCTGTAAATGATTCCACTTGCATTGAGCTATTGCACTTGTTATTCTCATCTCCCACCAAGAAGTTGAGAATGTATGCCTTCCTTGCCATAACCTTGACCATATGAAATGGCATTATCCATCCCTACGAGGAGATCCATCACTCACTTCCCCTACGAAATGAATCAATAAAGGGAGACAATGTATTTGACAACCTTCAGAGACTCCATTATCCATCCTTTCATCCTCTAATTAGTCAATGAACCATCTCGACATGAAAAAATTAGAAACACGGCTACCATTATAACACTCCCTTTATTTGGCTAGATCCAAATCTAAATTAAAATTATCCTTTTATTGAGAGGAATTGAAAGAAACATATAGGAGGTGAGATGTGTGGATACGAATTGAACCTATTTTCAGTCATATCACTCCAAAACTCTACCACCTTGGACATTTTGATGTCCAATTGGAGGGCACAAATGCTAAATTGGTGTGAATTTTGTCAAAACGAATATTTCCCTAGAAATTTGGACATTGCATTTTAACTTGGGGTAATTGATTATTGTATCCATTGTAAGGAATGAGTGTCTCTTAGACACGTAGATACTCCTCCTGGGCCATTCTAAAAAAATCTTGTTGGTGTAAACTCACAACATTTGGACAAGGAATCCAAAATTTCTACCCCAAGATTCAATGGTCCTGTTGTATTTGTCATCCTCTAATTTGGCATATTTGTTCTCAATTTCATCTCTATTTCCTGTCCTCATAAACAATTCTAGTGACCTTTTCCTCCTCAAATCATCATGTGCATGATGGAAGTTCTCTAAAAAATCCAAGGGCTCATAGAGAGTAACGGTCTCTCTAAAAGGGATCACCAAAGTAAAAGCCATAGAAGATAAATCATTCTTATAGACAAAAAATGCATGATTGGCATTCAATGAATAGACTTCATGACTAGTGTTGATTACTTTTGAGTTTTTGTAGAGAGATCTACTACTAAAAGACAATTATCCTTAACTAGGATTTGAATATAAAATACACATTTATTGATTGGGAAACCAAAGAGGATATGGGAATCAAGTTTGATGGATTAGTTAATGCTTGGGTAACCCAATTGTTCAAGTAGATGATGTGACTGCAACTATGCATAAGACACATGAATTAAATTTGCACATATTATTAAATATTTGGAGAAATTTGTACATAGTATTAAATATTTGATGGGATGAATTTTCATCATCTCCTCGATTTTTAGAAATTTAATTATATAAATTAATCATATCAAATTACATCGATTAATAATGTTTGCAATAATTTATAAAATTTTAATTATAAAAAAATGTAATTTTTTAATCTTCTAAAGTTTAAGATAAACAAATTATTTTTTGGAGGAAATAAATTAAAAGTCAAATAAATTTGATAGATTTATAAAATTTTAATTATAAAGAATATAATTTTTCAATCTTCTAAAGTTTAAGATAAACAAATTATTTTTGTGAGGAAATAAACTAAAAGTAAAAGTAATTTTTGAGTGAAATTAATATCATATTTCTTTCTTAAGATGATCTTGTACATTGGCTACAATTGGTAGGTTAAGTCAACCCCCTACGTTACACTACTATATATATGTTTGATAATATTTTATCAAATTTTACCTTTTATATTATATATTTTGTGACTTAGGAGGTATACTGATCCGTCAGACCTTTTAATGACTATGGTTGAGTTTTAATTTTGCATGCATTAATTAACAATTTGAGAAACTTAGTGAAAGAATGAGGAAAGAAGAGGAATTATGACATCCATATACACATTTGCAGATCTGAAATAAAATAATAGACAACAAACCATAACATGAGAATTGATAACAGAGTTCGACACAACTTTTGCCTACGTCTCCGGGCCTTTGTCTCTGTGTTGGAGGCTTGCTTATTTCTGTTCAAAAGCTCAAAAGTACATTTCAGCAGTGTTAATTGGATACAATACTGATCTAGTCATGTTCTTCCAGATCTCTAGAACCCTGCAAAGAAAACAACATGCAAAACGGACGTCCGGAGCTCCCAGAAATGGCCCGCAAGCGTCTGCTCCTCAATAGCTTCCCTACATAAAAATGGCTTTGGCTTAGATTCCCTTCAACATAACTCTACTTTGATTGTCCACCATGGCCTCAAACAGGCCTAGTTTTTATAGATCTGAAGTTGGTTATCCATCCCTAACTTCCTCCAAAAATTTGGGCTCCAAAAATGGAGAAAATCAATTAAAACAGGCATATAATCTTTTAAAAATCCAAAAACATAACAAAAAAAAACCCATTGCATATAAATTTATGGGTGCAACCCCCTTTTGGTGTGTGCCCTGGTCACTTGGGCGCCTCCATGTGGTTACGCATTGCACTGGCTCTACGTTGGCCCCCTTTGTTGGCTCCTGGTTCTGTGGCATATTCAAAGGAACCACAGGCTAACTGTTATAACCCCCACGCTCTATGTGGTAATGGTCCCGGGTCATATGGGACTACCCGGGAACCAAGGGCTAGTCCCTATCCCTAACTGTCCTGTGCTCCCGTGTCGTTAAGCCCCCGCTCTATGGTCGTGTAGTATGTCAGTGCCGAGGGCTGGGGCTAAGCCCTAGCCCTTTCCCTCGCAGACGAAACCCTTAAACAAGAATAAATACAAAATCTGCCATTTAGCTAATAAGAACTAACCATGGGCCGGGCGGTTAGCCCGGTCCTTCCATTTTGCAGCCCAAAGGGGAGGTCGTCGGTTCGACCCTCGGGGAAACCACAAAATTTTACATAACCAATTAACCAACCACAGGGTGCCACATGGTAGCCCATGACTAGGCCATGTGGCACATCAACAACCAACCAAAATCTGCCAAGTGTCAATTGTTGGATTCCCCACGTGTCTTCCATGCGTCAAATGCCATATGCCACATCACCTACCCAGTCAGTTGTTGACATCATCCCGTGCCACGTGTCACCCTTACAGTGGTGACACATGTCACCAATAGATTGGTCCAACTGTCTGCCCGTACGCCATATCAGTCTTCCATGTGTTGTCTCCAAGAAATTCGACGTCAGCCTGTACGGCCTGTACAGTCAGCATGCCATGTGGCACTGTATGGACTGTACGGACTGTACAATCATCCCCTTTTTTTTGTGTGTTTGGGTTTTCGGACAGAACACGATATCTTTTGCATACGGAGCCCATTTGACAAAGTAAATATATGGCCAGAATTAGGAAGACGAGACAGACGCAATGGAATTGGTTTCATCGGATTCAGATCACTTTCATTTTTGAGCATTTTTAAGCCCTCTCAGGCTTCTGGATCCGATTTTGGATCACACTTCGCCACTAAAATACCTTTTGGTCCCCAAAAGGTTACTGACCAGTCAACAAGCTCGGGATAGGCCACCTGGCTTGTTCTCTGTCTCTGAACTCTGTCCTGTGCACCTGTCTCATCAAGATCAACTGTAACACAATCATGACAACTGACAATATATTGTTAGCCATTTGAACCCTTTTACATCTTACTGAAGCCACTATAATCCATGTAGAAAGCATTGATAATGAAAGCATCAAAAAGACGACTGTAAATGAGCTGATATATTTGAGATATTTGCATGACATGAGCTTATCTTGAAGCAACTTATGATTGATTTTCCATTCAAAAATCATTTCTTGTTCTTTCTTAAGATCGATTACTTCATTTGAAACAATTATTGGTTTGTTTCTTGCTTTCACTACCTTCTTTAATTGTTCCATTGTTTAAAGTGTTTTATTTGCTTTAACATGATGAGCATGAACCACATAATCTTGACCTGCTTTAGTGAATTGATATTGATTCTTTGTCCTATAGAAGATTGCCTTAGGATCATATAAGTATGGACTACCTAAGACCATTCCACATTCTCTTAACGACACTACATCACACGTTACTTCATCCACATACTTAGATGAAATTGCAAATTTGATTGTGCACTGCTTTGTTATGTGCATTTGATGATGATTGCTTATCCATTTAATTGTGTAAGGCTTATGATGTAGTTGTGTTTTTAATCCCAATTTCTTAACCAATTCTTATGATATTAGATTAGATTGAGATCCATTGTCTATTAATGTGTCTGTCTTATTGTGTCACATGATTATCCTTATATGAAACAAGTTGTTTCTACAATCAATGTATTTACCAATTTTACCTATCATACCAACCAATGAGATATTTGACTCATCACCTGAATCCGATCCCAAGTCTGTGGGTTTTGTTGTCATTGCCACTATTTGCATTCCCTTCTTTTCTTTGAACCTCTTTGGCCTCTTCTCAGGATGCAACTGCCAAAATTTGTCCTCATCATGTCCCTCTTTCTTGCAATGCTTGCAAGAGGGCTTTCCTTCCTTCCTCGTCACTGCATTTTCATTCTTTCCATGTCTTTTCCTCTTGTCCTCTTTCCTTGAAGACGATGATTCCCCTGACACACCAACTTTCCCTGCTTCAATATACGTAGCTTGAACAGAAACCTCATCAAGGTTAGTGGGTCCAAACATGAAAGCAGTGTTTCTAATATGCATAGGTAAACCTCCTATATACTTCATAAGAGTTTCTTGTGTTTGCAAAGGGATGTCTAACATTAATGTCATTTTTTGAAATCCATCGGTGTATTCTTGCACTGTTTGTCCTTTTCTTAGTTTTAAAGATTGCCATTCGATTAATGCTTTTTCTTTGTAACCCAAAGGATAGAATTGTTTCCTAAGTGTAGAAATGAAACTCTTCCATGATGGAAATACATTACCCAGATGTTGTGTTCCCTTTTGCATCTTGCTTTGCCACCAGATAAGAGTTGTACCTGAAAGTCTCAAAGATGCCAACTTGATTTGTGTGGCCTCATCCTTTTTATGTTCCACACTGCAATATACCTCCATCTGTCTGATCCAATTATCAAGTTTTTCTGCATTTACTTCACCATCATATATGGGCAACTCAAATTTAACATCAAGTTTTAACAATGACATTTCATTTTTATTCTTATGAACATTTTTCTTCCCATTAGATTTAGAGCTTGAACTTGAAGAAGAAGGAGAAGAAGGAGGTGTTGATGGAGGTGAAGGAGGAATCTGAGGATGGTCCTCTTCCTCTTCACTTTTGCCTCTTGAAGATTCACCCAAAACTGGTCTCTTTCATTCCAGGTAATCCTCGTACAAAACTCTCACCATCTTCGACGTAGCAAGGAATGTTTTCCGAAATTCTTTCTCATCCTGAGAAATCCCTTCTTCCGATGCCATCTTCGCGCTGTGAGAAGCTCTCTTTCTCAATCCAATTAATGGATTCTCTGCAACAAGATCTCCTTTACCACGTTGTAGCTTTTCCTTGGTTAACATGCAAAACTCAAATCCAAACGTCAACTAGCTCTGATACCACTTGATCTGTCGGACCTTTTAATGACTATGGTTGATTTTTAATTTTGCATGCGTTAATTAACCATTTGAGAAACTTAGTGAAAGAATGAGGAAAGAAGAGGAATTATGACAGCCATATACACATTTTCAGATCTGAAATGAAATAATAGACAACAAACCATAACACGAGGATTGATAACGGATTTCGGCACAACTTTTGCCTACGTCTCCGGGCCTTTGTCTCTGTGGTGGAGGCTTCTTTATTTCTGTTCAAAAGATCAAAAGTACATCGCAGAAGTGTCAATTGGCTACAATACTGATATGGTCATGTTCTTACATATCTCTTGAACCCTACAAAGAAAACAGCACGCAAAACGGACGTCTGGAGCTCCCAGAAATGGCCCGCAAGCGTCTGCTCCTCAATAGCTTCCCTGCATAAAAATGGCTTTGGCTTAGATTCCCTTCAACATAAATATTCTTTGACTGTCCACCATTGCCTCAAATAGGCCTGGTTTTTATAGATCTGAAGTTGGTTATCCATCCCCAACTTCCTCCCAAAATTTGGGCTCCAAAAATGCCCAATATCCTTTGTCTTTGTGGTGTAGGCTTCTTTCTTTCTGTTCAAAATCTCAAAAGCACATCGTAGCAGCACCAATTGGCTACAAGAATTATCTGGTCATGTTCTTTCAGATCTCTAGAACCCTTCAAAGAAAACGGCACGCAAAACGGACGTCCGGAGCTCCCAGAAATGGCCCGCAAGCGTTTGCTCCTCAATAGCTTCCCTGCATAAAAATGGCTTTGGCTTAGCTTCCCTTCAGAAAAACTCTACTCTAACTGTCCTCCATGGCCTCAAACGGGCCTGGTTTTTATAGATCTGAAGTTGGTTATCCATCCCCAACTTCCTCTAAAAATTTGGGCTCCAAAAATGCCCAATATCTCCCAAAAATGGAGAAAATCAATTAAAATAGGCATATAATATTTTAAAAATCCCAAAACATAACAAAAAAAAAATCATTGCATATAAATTTATGGGCACAGCCCCCTTTTGGCGCACACCCTAGTCACTTGGGCACCTCGATGTGGCCACGCCCTCCATTGGCTCTGCACTGGCCCCCTTTGCTGGCTCCTGGTTCTATGGCATATTCTAAGGAACCACGGGCTAACTGTTATAACCCCCGCGCTCTCTGTGGTAACAGTCCCGGGTCATATGGGACCGCCTGGGAACCAAGGGCTAGTCCCTATCCCTAACTGTCCCGTGCTCCCGTGTCGGTAATCCCCGGCTCTGTGGTCGTGTGGTATGTTAGTCCCGAGGGCTGGGGCTAAGCCCCGAACCTTTCCCCTACCGAAGAAACCTTTAAACAAACATAAATATAAACTACGCCATATAGCTAATAAGAAATATCCATGGGCCGGGCGGTTAGCCCGGTCCTGCCAGTCCGCAGCCCGGAGGGGAGGTCGTCGGTTCGACCCTCGGCGAAACCACAAAATTTTACATAACCCATTAACCAACCATAGGGTTCCACATGGCATCCCATGACTGGGCCACGTGGTACATCAACAACCAACCACAATCTGCCAAGTGTCAATCACTGGATACCCCACGTGTCTGCCACTTGTCAAATGTTGTATGCCACATCACCTGCCCAGTCAGCTGCTGACATCATCCCGTGCCATGTGTCACCCTTACAGTGGTGACACGTGTCACCTGTAGATTGGTCCAACTGTCTGCCTGTATGCCATATCAGCCTGCCACGTGTTCTCTCCAAGAACTACCACGTCAACCTGTATGATCGTACGACCTGCACAGTTAGCATGCCACGTGGAACTGTATGGAATGTACGGACTATATAGTTATCCCCTTTTTTTTACCTGTTTGGGTTTTCGGACAGAACGCGATATTTTTCGCATACGGAGCCCATTTGACAAACTAAATATATGGCCGAAATCAAGAAGACGAGATGGATGCAATGGCGCTGGTTTCATCGAATTCCGGGCACTTTCATTGTTGAGCATTTTTAAGCCCTGTCAGGCTTCTAGATCCAATTCTAGATCATATACATACCCTACCCCCCTCTAGATTTGAACATGTGACCTCTAAGAAGGAAACACATGTTCTTAATCATTAGGCCTCCAATAAGAGCATGCACTATTATAATACCGAGAGGGAGTGATGAATCAATATGACCAATTTTTACCACTTTCAATCACAATATATAATCTTCAACTTAATCAACAATATATCATTTTTAATTTCATTCAATATATCGAGAGCATATAACCATAACCAGTACAATTCAAAAATATCACATCAGATACACAATACACCAGTATTTACGTGGAAACCCAAATGGGAAAAAAACATGCAATGATTTCTTATATATATCAAGAAAAAATTCATAGGAACCAACTTCCAAATTGTCTAGCACCAACTAGAATGAGGCACCAACCCGAATGAAGCACCAACTCCCTGAGTTCTTCGCCACCAATCGGAAGGAGGCTACGACCCCGTTATTTACACGCACCAACCTGAATGAAGTTGTGACTCCCTAAGTTCTCTAGCACCAACCGGAAGGAGGCTACAACACCCTTTCCTTGCCCCATCCTATCACCTTGAAATACAAGTGTAGAGTCACTGTCACTACCATTGATCAAACTATAACTTCCACTATCACTGCCAGTGTCCAACCTATGACTGCCACTATCACACCAACCAACCTATCACTATCACTTTCACATCAACCAACCTATCACTTTGAGTGTCATATCAACCAACCTATCACTATCATTGTCACATCAACTTGTGACTACCACTATCACATCAACCTGTATCAACCATTCACCAACCATGCACATCAACATATACCATACATGTACATCAACCATGCAAATCAACATGTACCATAGCAAGTACATCAACCATGTACCATATCATGTACATCAACAATGTATCAAACATGTACCATCTCATGCATCAACCATATACCACATCACTCATGATATGTTTCAATCATGCCATACACCAAGATACAATTATAGCCAATATGTGTTACTAATCAATGTACCATAACATCACTAAGGTGTACCTCAACATCTACCAACATCACCAAGACATGCACCTCATACATGTACCAAGAATATACCTCATACCATGAACCAAATATGTGTCTCAACCATATACCGATTCATCAACAAGATATCAAAGGCATGACTATCACATCATCAACAAGTAACCAAGATGTACCTCAAACCATGTGCCTCAAGCATGTGCCAGTATCCATAAATCATGTACCAAGAGATACCATGAAATATGTGTCATATCACTCATATACCATAAGACAAACCATATACCAAGTATCCAAAATGTGCCTCTAGCAATGTATCATACCATCACCATACACAATCATGACATGCCTCAAACATGTACCACAACAACATAAACATAAGCCTAAAAACTAACACATAAGAATACCTTTGATCTTGTAGAAACTTTGTTGCGTCAAATAATATATTAAAAACCAACCTGGGCATCAACAATATGGCACAATCATCTCTCTCCAATCTTATCTTGTTGTCGCGGGACTAAGACATGATGTCATGTGGGGCCTTGAGTGACACACTCTAGGAAACCAGCGTGGGTGCCTCACAGGACACTAGCTATCTGACCTGTGAGGTCATCCAAACTAGGGTTTTCTCATAAACAAACGTTCTCCTCCGCAATCATGAAACTCCCACACTTCTCGCTCTTTCACTGCCTCTAATTTTTCCATCGCAAACTCTCCAAAAGATCACTTACTAATATAAAATATGTTCAATAGAATGTGTGTGTGAGTGTGCTTATTGAGTGACTTATTGAGGTGTATATATACGTTTTTTTTGTAACCTCTTTCCTTAACTTTAGGGCTTCTTGAACTTTCTTTTTACAACCACTTTACCCTTTCATTAATGATTTGCAACCAATTAGGGGCTTCTTAACCCATATTTTGGGCTTCCAAATTCGTGACCTCATAACTCCTAAACCATAAGGAATTATGTGAAATTCCACCTACCATGGGAAATCACATGATAAGGACTATACATCTATGAGTGTATTACCTACATTTACATTGTACTTCATATCCTTACTCCTCCAACAATTTCGAGCTTCATTACCACACCTATGGGTTTCTTGTAGACTTCTTCAAAGCATTTTTTTGTGTGGGCCATGCTTAGAACTATTCCATAAGGGGAACACTTTGGAGACTTCTCTAAACAAACCCATCACATATGTTGACATCAATGATAACCAATTTTCCAACAACATCAATGACAACCAACTATTCAACAATATCCCCCTTTGGCATTGATGGAAACACTCATACTCCACCTATGACCAATGATTCTCCAATGTGTCTGTCCTCATGTTTCTCTCCCCCTTTGGCATCAATGGAAAAGGGCATCTCCCCTTGGGGATGCAGCCTGTGTCTTTATGCTTCTAATATTTTTCTTCTAATCTTTCTCTTTCTCCCACTTTGACATCACGGATAAAAGTGTATCTCCCCCTGTCGATATACCTTCTCTAAAAAATATTTATCCGAATTCGTGCATTCTCCCTATACTCATGCTTAATATCTCTTTCTTAGACAATTTATCTTCCTTGACTTTTCTGCAAGATGTCGTGTAGATCAATGTGGGATTTCTTGTATATGATTTCTTTCCTCTCTTTTGGTGTTCTTTTTCCATTGGTGCTTCCTCATGTAATTCATTGACATATATAAAAAACATTCAAATTTACATGAATTTAATTCTTCATGACTTTTCAAGTTCACATCAATGAAAATACCTTCTTCTAACGATATAGCTTTTGTTGTTCCTTTTATTGTTTTCCTTCTGAATTCCACTTGTCCATTGATTCGACTGATTCCAATTATTACTATGCTTTCATCCAATTTCATGTATTTGTTTATCCCTATGAAATATCTCATGAATCCATCTTTGTCCATATGTCATAAAATTCCCATGACTCTTCTACTCAACTTCATAGAATGATGACCCATCTATTGATTACAACATATTCTAGCTTCTCAAGATGTCTTCTCAATTTCGCAAATCAGACTCTACATGTCTACAACAATTTGTATTGCATATGTCCATGTCTGAAAGTCTGCCTAGAATTATCTATACAATGAATCTCTTCCACTTTGAAATTTCTTCTCCAAAAAATGAAAATACTTCATAGTGCTCGAAAGATAATTCTCTGATCTGTAGAGCTACTGCTTAGACTCCCCCTCTTCGATATTCATATTTACCGGGAGTTTCCAAGATGGATGCCTCAGAAAATACCGCTCTGACGCAGAGTAAGTTTCCTCTTCGTCTATGGATTCATCATCATACTCTTTCTAGATTATGACCTCTTCCTCTTTTCATATGGATTCATTATGATCTCGCACTACTGCAAATCATGTGAGTACAATCTTTGGGACCTAGTCTTCATTCACCTATTATTCTTGTTTTTCATTTCTTCTCCAAACCTTCCTCTATCTAACATCTTTTTTTTTCTGTAGATTTGTCCCAATCTCATACTATTGCCAATCCTAAAAGTATGATTTATGGGTGTCCTTAATTTATCTTTTTTTCGTTTACCTATTCTTATTTTCTTTTCCAAACCTTCTTATATATGATAGCAATGTTATCTTTCATAGAAGCATACATCATGCTTCTATACTCACAATCTATATGTCCATAGTTATGGAATTTGTAACAGTCAATATTATATGGAGTCACATATGCATTTCTTTCTTGAAAATTTCTTCTACAAGCCCTGCAATATGCAACTTTATGTCCAAATTTAGTACAAATAAAACAATAACCATAAAAGAAACTTCCATACCTAGGAGTGAATGATCTTCTTTGTGATGTAGTCATTTTTAATTCATTCCTTAGTTGATCATGATCTTCTCTTATGTTGTTTCCTTCACAATAATTGAAGCTTCTTTGATACCTGACAGTGGAGGGTCTTTATTGATATCAATCTCTTCTGTAATCTTCTTCTTGAATTTTCTTCATTTCTGGAATGTTCTTCATTGAGGGCTCATTTTCTTCCTTCTTAGGAGGGCCTTTGATGACGTCTGCATAAATCTCATTCTTCTCTTCATTCATTCTTTGTAGAAACCTGTAACATTTTTCTTTAGCTTTCTTCATTGATGATGTAGAGCTTTCTCTGTCTTCAAATTTCTTGCTGAGCTTGACAACTTTAACTCTTAATGTAGCAACTTCTCCTTCAAGTTTCTCACATTATTTTTCTTTCTTGATCATCTGGATTTTCATGACTTTTTTCTTTCTCTTTTCTTTTGCAGGTTGGGTCTTCAAAGAGATAATTTATTCTTGAAGTCTTCTTTCTTGTTGACCAAATTCTTCTTCAATCTTATTTAAGTCCTCAGATCTTTCCTTAAGATGACTTTTCAAAATTTCTTCTCTCTTCTCTGTTTCCTATCTTTGTGATATTGATTCGACTTCCAAACATTTCTTCTGTTTTAAATGTTCCTTAAGGGTTCCTTCAATCATTTTGGCTTCTTATAGCTCAACTTTTAGATTCATGACAAACTATCTCACTTCTCTAGAACCTTCCTTTAGCCTGATCTTTTCTTCCTTGAGGGACTTGTTTTCCCTTCTTTCTTTATTTATCTAACTTAAAGCATTTATTAGTGCAACCTGAAAATTCACTACTCCTTCACAATCTTCTTCTTCTGAATCTATCTGACATGAATATAATGTTTCTTCTTTTTCTTCTTCAACATCTTATTTATTTTGATTAGCATGTTCTAGCTCAAGGATAGAATGAGATTTTGTAAAGTATATATTATGTATCTTATCCCAAATTTATTTGGCTCTTGAACATTTTCCCACTTTATCTTTACTGAATCACATGATGCTTCCAAGATGAAATCCATTTCCATTTTTTTTTTCTCTTCAGTTCCTTCTTAGCTACAATCTTTGGTTTCTTTGGACCGGTGTATCATGTCACAACTTATTGCCAAGCATCATACCCCTGGGCTTGTAAAATTGTTTTCATTTTATTGTTCCACATCTCATACGTCATACCAATTTTACCATCAAACCACGATATTCCATTAGTTGTGTATCAATTAGCCATGTCATCCACTAATATACCTTCCAGTGGTTAGATTGATTTCTCAAAGGACCTGCTCTGATACCAATTGTTGGAATAATGAGAGGGGGGCAGTGAATCATTATGAGCACATTTTACCACTTTCAATCAAAATATATAATCCTCAACTTAATCAACAATATATCATTTATGATTTCATTCAATATATCATGAGCATATAACCATAAACAATACAACTCAACAAAATCACATCAGATACACAATACACTAGAATTTACGTGGAAAACCAAATGGGGGAAAACCACATAATTCCTTATTATATATATCAAGAATAATTTCATAAGAATGATCAATTGAAAAGATGCACCAACCTCCTGATTTACAGGAACCAACCCCCGGATTTACAGGCACCAACCTAAAGGAAGCACCAACTCCCTGAGTTATCTGGCAGAAACTGAAAGGAAGCTATGACCCACCAATTTACAAGCACCAACATGAAGGAAGATTCAACTCCCCGACATCTCTAACACCAACTGGAAGGATGCTACAACCCCCTTTCCTTTCCCTATCCTGCAGCCCTGAAATATAACTGTAGACTCATTGTCACTACCACTGATTAGCCTATAACCTCCACGGTCATTATTACTACCACTGATTAACCTATAACTTCCACTGTCATTATTACTATCACTGATTAACCTATAAATTCCACTATAACTGTCACTGTCCAACCTGTTATCATCACTGTCACATCAACCAACGTTCCACGATCACTGACACATCAACCTGTGACTACCACTGTCACATCAACCTATCAACCAATCATCTGATCTGTCACTATCGTTTCCATCCTCACTAATATACCATCATCATCCAACTATAACGAGGTCCACACACATGGATACCAAAACCATCACCAAACCATGTACACCAACCATGTACATCATCTTGTGTCAATTGTGCATAAACCATGGAAATCCACCTATACCATACCATCTACATCAACCTGTACCATATCATGCATCAACCATGTACCATACCAATTACAACAACCATTTACCACACCAAGTATATCAACCATGTACCATATCACGCACATCAACCATGTATCAAACATGTACCATCTCATGCATCAACCATATACCATATCACTCATGATATGTCTCAATCATGCCATACACTAGGATACCAATATAACCAAGATGTGTTATTAATCAATGTTCCATAGCATCACTAACGTGTACTTCAACATGTACCAACATCAACCAGACAAACACCTCATACATGTACCAAGAATATACCTCATACCATGACATAAATATGTGCCTCAACCATATACCAATGCTTCAACAAGATACCCAAGGCATGACCATCAAATCATCAACAAATAACTAAGATGTACATCAAACCATGTGCCTCTAGCGTGTGCCAATTTCCATAAACCATGTACCAAGAGATACCATGAAACATGTGTCATATCACTCATATACCATACAACAAATCATATGTCAAGTATCCAAAATGTGCCTGTAACAATGTATCATACCATCACCATGCACAATCATGACATGCCTCAAGCATGTACCATAACAACATAAGCATAAGCCTCAAGACTAACACACAAGCATACCTATAATCTTGTAGCAACCATGTTGTATGAGATAACAGATAAATAGACCAACCTGGGCATCAACAACCTGATACAAGAATCTCTCTCCAATCCTGTCTTTTCCTCGCGGGAATAAGACCTGATGTCACACGTGATAGACACTAGGAAACCTGTGGGGGTGTCTCATGGGACACTAGCTTTCTAACCTGTGGGGGTCAACCAAACCAAGGTTTTCTCAGAAAAAACCCGCTCTCCTCTCCAATCCCGAAACTACCGCACTTCTCACTCTCTCACTGCTCAAGATTTCGCCATTGCAAACTCACCAAAAGATCACTTACTCACATAAAAGATGTTCAATAAAATGTGTGTGAATGTGTTTATTGAGTGACTTCTTGAGGTGTATACATACTTTTTCTAAGTAACGTCTTTCCTTAACTTCAAGGGTTCTTGAATTTTCTTGTTGCAACCACTTTACCCTTTGATTACTCACTTGCAATTAATTAGAGGCTTCTTAATCCATCTTTGGGGCTTCCAACTTCATGACCTCATAACTCCTCAACCGTGAGAAACTATGTGATGTTCCACCTACCGTTGGAAACATCATGACGAGGACCATCCATCTATGAGTGTGTTACCAACATTTACATTGTACTTCATGTCCCTATTCCTCAAACAACTTTGGGCTTCATAACCACACCTATGGGTTTCTTGTAGAATTTTTCAAAGCATCTTCCCATGAGGGCCATGCTTAGAGCTACGCCATAAGAGGACCACTTTAGAGACTTCTCCAAATACACCCATCACATTTGTTGACATCAATAAAAGCCATTGCTTATTGACATCAATAACAACCAAGTGTCCAACAACATCAATGACAACCAACTTCTTCTTATTGATATATAAAATACACATAGTTATTTGGATGCAATAAAGTAAATCAAATTAGCATAGAGTAAAACTATCCCATCATTATAATAAACATTCTCTTTATAAAAATGTTAGACAAACATACTCAATAAAATATATGTAATATATTATTCTGAATGCAATTGTTAAAATATGCTTTTAATAATTAGATTTTAAAAAAACAAGTCTTACATCTATACATATAAACCAGATTTGAAAACATAAATTATATATAAACAGAAAGCAGTATTTTAATGGTAATTACCATCGTCATTAAATGGTTATTACCATATTGCCGAGCAGTTCTAATGATACAAGTATATCTGAGTGAGAAGTATATAGCATACAGACACACATGCAGGCATATGGCAGTCTCTTAAGGTCTCTTACAGGTTGAATAGATCGAACTCTTTGCGTCCTTATAAGAGAAAAATTTTACTCTGAACAAGGTCTTTCTGTTATTTTGTTTAGAGAATAGCCTGATTCTGCACAAGCAGATCAAAATATAGCATATAATAGAGTATAAATGAGTTTACAATTGACATAGTGATTTATGTGGAAATTTAGTGAGGAAAAAATCCACTAAAATGATTGTTTTTTTTTATTATTCAAGAGAAAATTACAATAGTTAATCTCAAGCATACAACCATCCTCTCATACACACAACACCTCAGTATTGTGTCTTAATCAAACACACTCACTACCCATTACACTCACACCTTTATGGGTATATATAATATCTATCACTCAGTTACATAAACTGATCATGAATAGATCACATAGTTACACTAACAATTCATAAATAGATTCATGAATTGTTAATTACACTAACAATTCATGCATACAGCATGAAAAAATTCGTTGACATGTTTCCAACACTAACCAGATGCAAAATCTCAACATTTTTTTGTTGGCTAGCAAACCCCCTAACGATCGGGCTTCGACTTTCTTAAAAAATCCCAAATAATGCCGAGATGCACCGAAAATATTTAGTTTGACAACTTTGTGTAGGGAGTTACAGCTTTAAATCTGCAAGTTGCCGAGCAAACACATAGATCAGAAAGTGCCCACGCATCCAAGTGATGGTTCCTGTTTTTAGGGTAATTTAATTTTGATTGAAACAATTAAATTAAGTTTGACCTGTACTTGCGCCTCTCGAGAAAGCGTTGCAGGGAATTGTTCTGTGCAATGGGCAGATCTGGATCACTCCCAGCAAACACGGAAACTCTTATTTTTTCATTATATACTGCTTCACATTATTTACTATTCTAAATATTTTCCATCAAATTACCTCAACACACCTCCAAATATATCCATTAAATTTCTACCAACACTCCTGCAAAAATTGTTTTACAACACAACATTCTAAAGGAATTGAGCATTAAACCAAATAACAGGGATAAAAAATTGGACATGGCAGCTAAAACAAAAGTTTGAAACGAAATTTTGAAATGGGAGTGACCATTAAGATCGCTGGAGCATTAATCTCCGTATTTAGACAGCGTTCCCGCCAAAAAGTTGTCAGTCTCAAACTTTCACGGAGAACAGAGACGGTAATTGGGTTGACGTCGTTTCGAGGAGTGAAACTACACCGAAACCGAAATGGAAGGCGACGCCTGAAAATAGAAAATTCGTCGGCACTTTAAGAGGGAAGAACCTCATAAAGGCTCGCACGCACCCTAGCTGGCATAAAATCAGACTACCCTATCTTTATAGTAAATGTCCATGATAATGTTCTCGAACCGCTATCAGAAGGAATGACCTCATAAAGGTTCGAACTTCGGACCCACCCGGGCTGGCCTGATCAGACCACTGTATCTTTATAGTAAATGTCCGTGATAATGATATTGCGGATAGTTGAGGGGTGAAAATTATCAGCGTGGGTGACTTGCTAGAAAAACGAGGGCTCCCTTGAAATGGGGTCATTTGAGTTGCTAGAAAAACGAAGGCTCCCCTGAAATGGGGTCATTTGAGTTTTTTTTCTGTAACAGGTCGCCAGCAGTCCACGCAAAGGGACAAATTCGGCCGGCTAACAATGTATATGTGCCTAACTCGGGTGGACACAGAGGGTCAAAGGCTTGGCAGCGGGGATCCAACCAAGTGGCCTATCCGTTGGGGCTACGTCATTTGAGTTTTTCATATTCAATATCAATACTATTAATCATTAGTAATGTAATCTCTTTAAGTGTCTATTGCATATCACACTATTCAACATACAATTTGCAAAGTGAAGAAGGCAGGCGCACTGTCAATGCATATCACACTATTCAACATACAATTTGCAAAGTGAAGAAGGCAGGCACACTGTCAATAAATAAAGTGAAGAAGGCACACTGTCAATAATTAGTAGTGTGATTGATGGATATCTTGCAAAATTAAAATACTTCTTCAAAAATATATTTATTGTAAATTTTAAAATATTTCTATTATGCATACTTAAGGTTTACACATTCTTTAGAAATAAAAGTTATTCATCCTTAAGATTTACACAGTTTTTGAAAGTAAGAATTATCCATGCTTAACTCTTGAAAGTAAGAATTAAGAGTGTGGACTATTGTTGAAGCACCCTTGACCTCCATACTCCTTTTTGTAATCGGTGGGTGGGTCATTGCATCTATATAATCTTATCATATTAGATTTATGTTGCTTATTTAAATTTCAAATTATATGATTCACATTAAGCATTATAGCTAAGAGTAGTAACAAAGATAAAGGAATCAAGGCATTAGATACGAGAAAGGTTATAGGAAGAATATCCATAACTAGAATAATCATAGGTTGCAGAAGTTGATCCTCTAGTTTGATAGCCATTTTCAGAGCCATAGCCTACTACTCCAGTTTAAGATCTTCCAAATGTCAAGCCATTACTCATAGATCCATTCGTTGTATATCTAGTAGCACTCATCGAAGTAGTGAAGAAGGCATAGGCATCATCGCTACTACTAGTATTATATTATATTAGAGACTGAGTTGACCCAGCAACAGATTGATATGCACTCCAAGCAATAAATCCAAAGGCATTGGATGCTAGGGTAGTAAGGGCTACGAAGGTTGATCGAGTTTATGACCGAATGAAAGTAATTGAAGTCATAGATCCAGATTAAGAACATGATCCAATTCCATCATAAAAAGTAGAGGCATAAGAGTCAAAGCCTATTATTTCTATTTATGACCCGTAACTTTCTAGATATCCGGTAGTAGAGTCCCTAGCTCTAGATTAAGTGGTAGATCTGTTGGCTCGACCATATGGAAGAGGGGACGAACCGCTTGCTCGACCAAAGAGAGAGCAAGGAACAAATTGAAATCATACAATAATCACAAGTGGGAACAACAAGAGCATATATCGGAGTAACACTTCTAGCCTATTGTAGAGAGCTTCTTAGAACATTAGAGTATGTCATAACATAACATTTCTATATATTTTTTTCAGACCACACAACAATTTTATATATTTTTCAGACCACACAACAAGATCTTAGTTTTAAAAGTAAAATTAACTTATTGTATTTAAAACATTTTATGTTGATGTAGTTTGTTGAGTTATAAATTGAGTGTTTCAAGGGTTTTTTAGGTTGTTGAATTCATTTATGTATTAAAAAATGCAATTTAAACATAAGAAACTCACAATTTCACAATAATTATATACCCAATTTAAGGAGATGATTACCAAAAAAATCCAAAACATAACATCTTTAAACTACACCTTTATTAAAAGGTTATGAAAATCATTAATTAAGAAAAAATTAACAAAGCATACCATAAGCTTTTTAGACCACACATGATATTTTATGAAAGGTTATGAAAATCATTAATTAGAAAAACATTAACAAAGCATACCATAAGATTTTTAGACCACACATGATATTTTATGATTCTTGGTGAAATGAACATTTATCAACCACACAAACTACTCATCCTTATATTTCAAAAAATGTTAGGCTATTACCGACAAATATAGAGCACATTGAACTTATGGAACAATTATCAAATAGTGCAAGTAATACATGTTCCCGCTAGCCATCAAAATGAAAATGTATAAATTCAGTAAATTAGCACGAATGTGAACACAAATAAGACCTACAGTGTCATATATACTAAGGTTCTATAAAGGGCAAAAGCAAGGAAGCAAAGTAGAGCTTAGTTAGTGTAACTCTTGCATAAAGTGATAGAAGTGTATCTCATGTGGAAAGCTCTGACATATTACAGGTTCATTCTCTGCGTCGTCATTACAGGTTCTTGAACTTTCTGAAGTATGCATTGTCATTTCAGGTAGCCTCTCGATAGAGATTGAATTTCCATCCAAGGATGGATTTTGAATGTGTGCGAAAGATTTTGTGGAATGACCTTAACATGGGACATGCTCCTCTCCTTAAAAAGGTTGTAAATACCATAATTCTAAACAAAATAGAAATCACATTGAATCGTTTTATTTCTATATAATCCCTGATATGTAATATAAACCAAGTGTGTAGAGACATTATTAGATCATGGAGTGAACATGAACATTCGAGGTAATTACTACTGCGAAAAAGATAAATAATTGTGTCAAGCCAGCTTCCAAAAAGAGACTGTACCAAGTAAGCTGTATTTCATTTTTCAAAATTGATTACTTCGATTCTTAATGATAACAAGTTCCTAAACTATAAATTGGCTGACCTAGATGGAAGTTTTCCATTGTGGGAAGCGATACTGGAAAGAACGATGGAATTGCTAAACTTTTATGGGAAAAAGAAGCACGCTTGAGAAATGGACATGAGAGGGAATTTTTATACATTGCTATAGAACGATCCATATTTAATTATTATATGCTTTGTTAAACTATGGAACAAATATAAATGCACATAACAAAAATGGTGTAACTTCTTTGCACGTAGCTATCTTAGGTTTGATTAGACTCCTCACTTGAAATATCCAGCCACCTGTTATGTGTTTCATCATCTTCTCTCTGTATTTTAGGCATGTAGCTATCCCAGGTCTGATTAGACTCCTCACATGAAATAGCCATCCACCTGTTATGTATTCATCATCTCGTGTTTCTATTTTAGGGCGTTGAGAGATCGCATTGCATTGCTCGTGACACTCTCCACATGGTCTGGTCATTCTTTTTATTTCTTTTTACATTGTTCGTTCGAGTTTAGAGTTGGGGATGAAAAATCTATTAAGGGCCGTGGCTACAGTGGAGGAGAGGAACAAAAAGTTCGAGTCAGAATTATTTTAACAATTCTTTATTGCCTTCTACTTAAAGAATGATAAACACTCCCCAGTAATTAATTGAGCGACTATTGAAGTACAATTGTTTACGAATAGTAAACACTCCTCGGTCATTGATTGAGAGAATATTGAAGTGCAATTAAAATTGATTTTTCTTGAACTTACTCTTGAGAACATGAACTAAATAAAAATAATCGTTTCTTGGGAACATCAATTAATTAAAAATATTTGTTTTTTGTTACTGACTTTAATCAACGAACAAGATGCCACCATCTGACTTACACCAACGTTTAATACATTCTAGGAAGATGTGAGTTATGGTGATGCATAACAACTTAATGTTTTCTCTGGCCAACTGGGTGGTGATTTGAAGCATCTGGCATCTTCCAGAATGTTGCCCAATACTTGACCCTCCTGCTTATGACCCGTGATAGTCACACCAAGACAGGGCTACTTGACCCACCTTCTTATAACCAATGATAGTCACACCAAGACAGGATCAAAGACAAAGGAGGAGCGGGAAGGAGAGGCATCACCATCGTTGGGTATGTAGTGGTTTATGAGCGCATTGAGGGCCTCATACGCTCCAGTATTAGAGAAGTTGCAGCTATATGCACACACAGTTTCATTAGTACTTCGCATTACTTTGAGCTTCGCTCCATTACAGACTGGTGCAAATAACTGCAGTGCATGGCAAAGAAGCTTATGATGGGACCAAACAATGAGCGACAACATTACCAGGCATTGTAGATAAAGAAAGGAAACCCACTCAGACATTGCCACCGATGGTACTCTGAGGAAAGGATTACTCTCTATATAAAGGGTGTCTGAAGTTCAAAGTACAATTGAGAGTACTGTACAAAGTGAATGGCATAACATAGATGGATTGTCACTCCAAAAATAGGATGTCAGGTCATCAGGACTTAGACTAAATAGTAATGAAAACTAGAAATGGATTGTCGCTCTATGGATAAGATGATATGTGAACAATACTTCAAAAAAATAGTTAGATATGCCACAATAAACTCCGTAATTAGTGTGATAGGTAATCAACACTATTCAGAAAAGTTTGGAAGGTCTACTTATTTTTGTCTCGTCCATAACTATTAAGTTAGCGTGAAAGAGTGAACTCGTATAAACTCCATTCTCCCCTCCGTGCTCTATTCTTTTCTTTTGGACAACTTGGTTTAGAGAGAGCGGACTCTGTTTGAGAATGGAGAAAATTCCCCTCTGCCCCAACAAGCAAAGCTACTTGTTTTAGTGTAATGGAGAAAATTCCCCTCTCCCCCAACAAGCAAAGCTACTTGTGTTGCTCTTCTTTCTTCTCTTTAGGCAAGCGTTGTTAAACAAGTCGGGAGCCCGTTAGCCAGAAGAAGAGTTAGCTCGCTACGGCCAGGTAACCAAAGGAGCGACCTATATCACAATGACGAGCAAAGGGGGAGTTGATATTGTCTACATGCAAGAAAATAAGGTAAGTATTTTTTTCCACTAGCAAGAAATTTACTGTAAATTGAAGGAAAATAACCTTACTGTAAATTGAAGGAAAATAGCTTCACTGTAGGAAAATGTAAATTGAAGGAAAATAAATCATATCCAAAATACATCATGTACAAGTGAGTCATTCTAAATTCGATTAGATTCTCATGGTTTTTTCCTATGAAATTTGTGATAAATTTTACCTTCCACTGATACTTAGTGGGAAATCATATAATTGGGAAAGAACATGTCACTCCCTAGCCGAGTCTCCCACTTTGACTTGAATTATTGCGTACCCAGGAATGAAAACCTGACCTGTTAGTTCGTGTCTTGCAGATTAGCGAACAAGGCAGTGCACCAACAAATTAGAGAAATTATGGAAGCTGCATGAGGGAGGAACCTAGAAACTGTGGAAAAGAAAGAGTCTTAGTACAAACCAACAACAACAGTGGCCTAGGTAATAGCCGGCCTCACAGAGAGACCAAGTGATTTTCTAAAATATAGAGAAGCAACATGTCTGCATGTTGGTGTAGGTGGTAGTGACATATCAAATCAATAGCAAATGTGGTAGGGGTAGGGGCTATGCATTGTTTCACAAACATTCAATGTGAAGAGGTAACGTTAGACACATTTCTAGCATTATTTCTTTTGGGAAAAAACAATACATAAATGTATGTCTGTAAAGAAATATAAGCTAAGATATTGTCAGCCTTTGCCTTGCTAAGAGGCCAAATAAGAGAGAAAATTCAAAACTTTGGTTAAATGCGATGAAATGTGTGCATGTAAAGAAAGATAAGATAAGCTAAGTTAATGCTTGTGTCTCTTGGTAAGAGTCCAAATAAGAGGGAAAGCCTAAACTTTGGTTAAATTGGCTGAAATTTCAAATCAAATGGTATGAATTTTTTTAAACTTTGGATTAAAACAATTAAAAAAAATTGGTTTTCGTGCCAAACTAATGGGTAATAAAATATCGATTTGCACGGGCTAATAATTTATTTCATATCATATTATGTTACTATCAAACAATGAAATACAGCCCAAATGGAAAGGGATTAGAGAGGAATTTTAACTCAAGTTTGTATAATCATTGTGTGGTTTTCAAAATATGATCCATCAAAATCCAAATCTATGGTTAAAATACCGGTGAAATTAGTGAATTAATTAAAAAAATTGAGAATCAATTTTATTCTAAGATTGTCTATGTTAGATTAAGTAAATGACACAAAGGGCTATCATTTGAGTGTGAACAAAGCCCTTAATTCGGAATGGTAAAAAATTGCATTCACATGTCATAAGTGTTCAAGCCAACCTAAGCTCGAGTTCGGTGAAATAATGGAGACTCGAATACTTACCATGATGGATATTATCAACATGATGAACTGCAATGAGTATAGACGAACTCACAAAATCAGATATTTACACCATCATAAGATGCAACATAAATCGACACAATCAAATTTCTCGTTTTAAGAAAATATTCACACACTTCCCGTATAAACCCCATCGAATACTTACCATGATGGATATTATCAACATGATGAACTGCAATGAGTATAGACGAACTCACAAAATCAGATATTTACACCATCATAAGATGCAACATAAATCGACACAATCAAATTTCTCGTTTTAAGAAAATATTCACACACTTCCCGTATAAACCCCAGGAAAATTACATAGGCGTGCTTACACTAGTGTAAGTCGTAAGGAAAATACTTACACATTCGTTTCATGAGATTTTAAACGATGAACACCAACTACAATAATCAATTTGGCCTTGGGCTTGTGCATCACCGGCGCCCACCTCCACCAAAAGGTATTGTTGGATAGGCATTTTGGATAAGTTTTGATAAGTCTTTGGAATTACACAGGAATGGATCATGTAACCTTTTGGCTAAGGAGCAACGTGCATGCAAAGCAGTTGAAGAGTCAGCATGCAAAAGGAAGAAAGTAGTTAGGATTTTGGGATATTTTGTTCACAATGTAATGGGTTTATCCTTAATGTAAAACTATAAATTGTAACGGAGTTTTGGGTAGAAGCAGTTCTGAGTGTTCTAAGAGTTTTGAGTTGGGATTGATTTTTGGGGTAAGTTAAGTTGAGTTTTGGAGAAGTCTTGAGGAAGCTTCTTGAGGTATGTTGGACAGGCGTTTTCGATAAGTTTTGATAAGTCTTGGGAATTGCACAGGAATGGATCACGCAACATTTTGGCTAAGGAGCAGCGTGCGTGCAAAGAAGTTGAAACATGTTCGAGAGTCAACGCGCAAAAGGCAGAAAGTAGTTAGGATTTTGGGACATTTTGTCCACATTGTAATGGGATTATCCCTAGTGAAAAAATATAAGTTGTAATGGGGTTTTGGGTAAAAGCAGTTATGAGGGTGCTAAGAGTTTTGAGTTGGGAGTGCTTTTTGGAGTAATTTAAATCGACTTTTGGAGAAGTCTTGAGGAATATTTTGAGGTATGACTGAGGAGTGAGGCTCACACTGTACTAGAATGACTAGGAAGGTTTGAGTACTGGTTATTGTTGCATATTTTCATAAGCGCAGTGTGAAGCTATAATAAGACTATAAATGACTAATATAAGAATCCAGTCATTGTGGACATAGCCCATATTAGGGTGGACCATGTTAAAACTTGTGTCTTGATGTGATTCTATGTGTGTGATACGAATAGCATAGATATGTTGAATTTTTAGTATAATGTTTATGTTACTTATATTGGGCAATGATGAAAGCTTAGTATTTTGAATGTGTTATTCATATATATTGTTATAATGTCGCACACTGAAGTAACTGGTAAATGAATTAATGTCAAGTAGAGTATTGTCACACACAAATTATATTGCATAATAAGTAATCGTTAAATGATGAAAAGACACAGACAATAAGAAATAAACAACACACAGTAAGAACATGTTGAATGCTTCACTTCCCCTCATCATTGCAGAAACTTGGGTCCTGCAACCCCTTTAGATGCCTCGAGTGAGACATCACTTGCTTGCAATTGATGCCGAAAGGGCTGGTGTTTAAGGATTTTGTTAGTGTATTGATGATTAACCTCGTGTCTGCCTACTGCGCACCAACATGTATAAACTATTTTGCGCCGAGTATCTACAAAAATAATATATATATATATATATATATATATATATGTGTGTGTGTGTGTGTGTGTGTGTGTGTGTGTGTGTGTGTGTGTGTTGAGGGGAGGGGTACATTTAGATTAATCTCTTTATAGGGATGCTTTAGAATTCAACCCTTGGAGAGGGAAGCTATGAAAATTTAAATTTATAAATTTAAATTTTCATAGCTTCCCTCTCCAAGGGTTGAATTCTATAGCATCCCTATAAAGAGATTAATCTAAATGCACCCCTATTAACATGGGAAGAACCTTCCATCGTGGATGGATTTGGAATTCTAAAACGAAAACTTAATTAGAATATAATCATCTCTCTATTCATAAAAAAATATAAACTAGAATAAGATAGTGAATATATGAGCTACTTCATTGACTATCATTAAAAAAAGGATATGATGTAGGAATAATACATTTGAATTTGTTGTCCTTCAATGCATTCCATTGCATAAAGTTGACTACATTTCCATAGGGTAAAGCCTCTAAATATATTTACATTGTAAAAATCATCTAGTGTATCCACTTGTGGCCAATGTATTAACTAGCCAATCATAATTCAATTTATTTTTTCATATATTGCATAAATAACAATAATGAGTAAATTGACTCTCATTAAGCGTTTAGCCGATACAATTAACCAAGAATAAAGAAAACTGCTATAACTCTAGTACTTACTTTTCAATACCAAGAATGCAATTTATTTGGCTTTTCAAGTGATTTTGGGACCTATTTCAACTTGGTTTAACATACAAGGACATTATACATGTTAAAATTCCACACGCTGCACATTGAATCTGTTTCTCATTGACACTACAATTATGAAAAATCAAAATACCAATGTGTCTATTTTATTTTAAACTTACATGTTGTGTAAATGCCATCTCCTCATAATGAACACAATCCAAGTGCTCACTCTTGTGCTTTGTGTTGGCTATCATTTAATTCTCATCCTTCAAAATGCCAAAAGGAGCAATGTCTTCCAGAGTGAGTATCACAATTAAAAAATTTAAAATGAATGGGTCTCTCAAATTCAACTGTTGTAACACCAAATGGGAGTCACAAAGTAGGTGAATGATAATTTCCAGTAGCAAATAGGTGGTCTCATGCCCAACAAGTAGCATTTCTATGACTAGGCTTAATTTTTCATCGTTTTTCACACTATTGTTTGCCAGAAGTACATCAAGAAAATATCTTGACGGTTTATAGTCTAATCCTTTCCTAGATATTTCTTCCACTATAATTTGCATGAAAGAAAGGATCCTTTATCTCACCTAATAAAAAAGAAACAAAAAACCCGTAATGGAATCCAAATAACTTATCTAGATTGCATGTTATAATCATCCAATTTATCTAATATAACCTGTATGATTTTTTCATAAGGCGTTCCTAGGATATTAATTGACACTAACAAGGCCTTTCATGAATGTACCAAATTCATGAAGGATTCTTGTTGCCAATGGATTCTCAAGTGTCAATCTCAACATCTACTTCACTATAATATTGAATGTGAACTGCAATATATGTTATGTAAAAGATCATAATGAGATGATTTATCTATATCTATGTGATGGGAGTTCAATATAGATAGAATGTCATTGTTTTTATCACCTTTCTACTTCCTTTACAGAAGATGTTAGGGACCTAACCTCCCTAACCCCTCATGTAGGTAGAATACTATATTTTCCATGTAATAAAGGCGAATACTAATAAGGCCTAATAATAAGGAAGAATAAGTCAAATTTAAGAATACCTAATAGGAGCTTCCGCTTTTAGAAGATCTTCCTCTAGATTTCTATTTTGGTATATGGATTTAGTATAAATAGGAGTTGAAGGCATGAGAAGTTTTGTCTTGAGAAATATTTTAATAGAGCATTGCTCTGCTAGAGGTTGCCCCCTCAAAGAGGAAAGTGAACATCGTTTCCTATTAATGAAGGTGTTATTTTGGTGTTGTAGTTTCATATTTTCTGTTGTTCCACTGTTATTCTCTGCAATATTTCTATTTTTATCTATTATAATAGATCTTCTACCTTACAAGTTGCATCACAACACTTTCCTTGGTAGAAAATTGTGGGTTATTTTTTTCAAGGTAGAGACGTATTCTGACGTCTTAAAGCTACAGAGATCTGTCGTTCAATGCATAAATCTATGGATGGGGAAAAATAAATGCATGAAATACAAGTGGTACTTAAGCACACATTGTTGGCCACCCTTGTAACCCTTGTTCGTACCCCTTCGAGTGTTAGCGCATCAGACAACAGATGTATACAGATGGACCTAGATATCTTGAAGTCGTCCATAGCTAAACCGATCGGTCGCCTGACTGCTATAGTTCCATCGAGAAGAACACTTAGGAAGATACTCTCTACTACCTGAGTAGTCGGGTAGTACGGCCAAGGGAACGGTCCAGCCTCCTTAGTTGGTGACCTGAAATATTGGGCCAAGTAATACTATTGGACCCGACACATATATCAGAGAGTTATAGCGCAAGGAAAATTGTTGTCTGTAGAAACCATGAATACCCTAACCCTTGGGATGGAAACGGAGACAGAAAAAACACGATCTATTGTCGTGCAACTTTACCTCCTTCATTCTGGTTGCAAAATTACTACACTTTTTTTCCTGTTAAGAAATTGGGCCTTTCAACACCGTAGTATTCTTCAGATTGGACTCTAACTCCACAAAGTACAAAAAAATAAAAAACAAATGTCTGGATTCTGCGTGCACCAATATTTGACCCCTATCCCATTATATTCCTCTCTTCGTCCTCATCGGAGTTATACCTATCATTTTTCATATTATTATTATTATCATTATTAAAAAAATAATTTCATGGACCTGACCGCCTTCTTCTCCCCTTATTTGGGACTTACCCCATTGGATTCCCCTCATCACCTTGATCTTCATGATACCTTTCAGCCATTAACCCTTTTCTTTGTGGTCCCACACACCCATTTCCGGTTACCCCTTCATCATGGCCCACATCCGTACCCAAGACCTTGAAGCCTACCTCAATACCTTGTCCTCTGATTTTGCGGAGGCCTTGAAGGAAGTGTGGTAGATCAATGCCAGTATTAGCACCATCAATAACAAAAGGCATTCCACCATAGAAGAAGAAATGGAAACCCTAAAACATGACCTCTCTACCCACCTAGAATCCTTTGTTGGCCAAATCTATGCTAAGTTGAATATCACTAGAGACCTTACCTCCTCTAACCCACCTTTGCACCCCGAAGTTGAACTTCCTCCAATTTCTAGAATTTTTCAGCCCCATCACTTTTAGTGTGACCTACACCTTTTGTGAGTGGATGTGAACAAATTTTATGGCTCGCATCCCACCGACTGGGTAGCTCAAATGGAACATTATTTCTATTTCTACGATATTACAGATGAGTTGTCCAAACTCTGGTATGGTGTTATCCATATAGGTCAAGAACATTGGCAATGGTGTTAATGGAGAAAAAATGTGTGCCAAGGGTATGTGGCTCGGATAAATTTTTTTGCAGAGATTTATAAAATCCTTGACAATGACACCCACCATTTAGGTTGTTTGACAAAGTTGAAAAAATCTGGCACAGTGGAAGACTTTATAGCTTCTTTTGAGCGATTGAATTTCTACACAGAGGGCATGTCTGATACTTTTTTCTAAGAATCCTTTATGACTAAACTCAAGGATGAGATCCATGCCCATGTCCTCATGGCTCGCCCCCTGAGTTGGGTGGAAGCTAATAAAATATATAAGGAAGAACAACATGTTATCTCTTCTCAAACAAGAAAACCATCCTTTATTCCTCACCCTAAACTAGTCACTCCCACTCCTTCTTCCACTCCACTAAATATCCATAAATTGAACAGAGAAGAAATGGTTGAATGCCAACTCAAGGGCCTTTGTTATAATTGTGATGACAAATATTTTCTGGGGCACACGTGTAAGGAACAAGAGTGTTTTATGGCCATCTATGAGGGTGTTTTTGAAGAAGAGGTCGATGCTCCCACTGTGGTCGATTCACCTAAAACCACTGATCTGAATCCACCCTCCGACCCCCTAGAAGTTGAACCTGTCATTTTTTGGATTCTCTACTCCCCAAACCCTCAATCTAATTGGTTACATTAAACATTTGAAGGTCATCATTCTCATTTATAGTGGAAATACCCATCATATTATTCATCACCACATTTCCCAAGAAACTAATTTCTATATCCGATCAGTCAACAACTTTCAAATCATGATTTCCAATGGAGTATCCATGAAATGTGGGGGGCGATGTGAAAATTTGCATCTCCAAATTGGTCAGTACCACATGAAATATCATATGTTTTCAATCGACATCAGTGGTTGTGACATTTTTTGGGTCCGAATGGTTAAGGACTCTGGGCCCCATCCTAATGGGTTTTAATAAATTAACCATGTAATTCAACTAGTAGGGCCAATACTATGAGTTACAAGGAATCAAATCTAGTTCCGATGAGATCATCAGTTCACATCACATGGAAAACTCCTAAAAAAAAGTCATTCAAGAATTATTTCACAACTCCATTCCATTCACACCACTGAGACACCCTCTGTGCCTCCTGACCTCCAATCCATCCTCTCCAAACATCAAGTTGTTTTTTTCCACTCCCTAGGGACTTCCTCCTTCCCATGGTGTTCATGATCATTCCATTCCCCTCGTCGCCAACAAAATTCCTCCCAATGTTTTTCCCTATCGTCATCCCTTTGCCCAAAAAAATGAAATTGAGAAAATTGTTCAAGAATTTCTCACCACAGGCGTTATCCATCCTATTACTAGCCCCTATTATTCTCATGTGGTCATGGTACTTAAGATAGAAGGATCTTGGCGCATGTGTCCTGAGTTATGCTCCCTCAACAAACTCACCATCAAAGACAAATTTCCTACTTCGGTCATTGATGATCTCTTGGATGAATTAATGGGTGCCCAGTTCTTTACTAAACTTGATCTTCATTTTGGCTACCACTAGATACATATGAAAGAGGCATACATTTTTAATAGTGCATTTCAAACTCATGAGGGCCACTATGAGTTCTTGGTCATGCCATTTGGCTTGTGTAATGCTCCCTCCACTTTCCAAATCCTCATGAATCATGTCTTCCATCCTTTTCTTCATCATTTTGTATTAGTTTTCTTTGATGATATGCGCATCTATAATAAAACATGGACAACCCATCTTTCTCATGTGGATCGATTTTTTCATCTACTCTCTCAGCACCAACTTTTACTCAAATGATCTAAATTTGCTTTTGGGGCCTCGAAAGTTGTGTAATTGGGTCATATTGTTGGAAAGGAAGGTGTGAGGGTGGATCCTAAGAATATTGAAGAAATGCATGATTGGACTTGCCTTAATGCTCTCAAAATATTGCGTGTTTTTTTTGTTTTAACAAGCTATTATTACAAATTTGTTAAGAATTATGGAAATATTGTGGTGCCTCTCATTGCTCTCCTTAAAAAGAATTCTTTCACTTGGACTCCAACAACTAATGATTCCTTTCAAGCCTTGAAGGCGACTATGTGAACCACTCCTGTCTTGGCCCTTCTTGACTTCAGAAAGACCTTTTTCCTAGAATGTGATGCTTCTGGGAGAGGAATTGGAGCAATCCTCATGCAAGATGGAAGGCCTATGGCCTTTACTAGTAAACAACTGTCAGAGTGACATTTGGGCATATCAATCTATGAAAAGGAAATTTTGGCTAATATGCATGGAGTGGATCCTTAGGCCCCTTATCTATTGGGGAAATGCTTCCAAATTAAGACAGATCATTAGAGCATCACATATTTTCTGGAGCAACGCATTTCATCCCCGGAGAAACAAAAATAAGTGAATAATCTATTTGGATATGATTATGAGATAATTTACAAGAAAGCCAAAGAAAATGTGGTTGTTAACACTCTTTCAAGAAAATATGAATATGGAGGGTCCCTTTTTTCCCTCTCCTTCATTGTACCAGATTAGCTCCAAAATGTTCGCCAGGAATGGTTGCAAGATCCCAAAATTTCATGTATGATTCAACAATTTCAAGACAATTCTCCAGTTTCCCTAGGCTACTCTTGGGACAATGATGAGATTCGCTACAAAGGCCATATGTATTTAAGAAAATAGTCACAACCATAGATGATTTTAGGGGCTAAATTTTTCTCATGGGCTAATTTTCCATGGTTTTTCCAAAAATGAGATTCGCTATTTTAAAAATGATTCGCCCAAATTCTATAGGATAAAATTATTTTACCTTAAAAATCACCAAAATTTTATAAAAACTATATAAAATACTTAGAAATTTGAATATTTTTAAAAAAATATCGCCAAACATTTATAGTTGACATATGAAGGATTAGTAATGTTTGCCATGGTTTCTACATTTTAAAATAAATTTCCATCTTTAAAATCATCCCTGGTCACAACTTAAATCCATGGTGCTTTCTGAGATTCATGCTACACCCACAGTTGGGCACTTAGGGTTTATCGAAACTTATGATAGGGTCCAACATTTTTTTCTCGGAGGGTATGAAATAGGATGTTCGCACTTTTGTGGAAGAATGTGATGTTTGTAAATGCAACAAGGGATAAATATTCAAATCCCTTGACACACTACAACCAATTTTGATTCCACCTTCTATTTGGAGGGATATCTTTATGGATTTCATTATTGGTTTACCCAAATCAAGAAATAAGTCAATCATCATGGTGGTAGTTTATCGTCTTTCCAAGTATGCTCATTTCTATTATCCTCAACACCCATTTAGCGCCTCCACAGTGGCTTAAATTTTCATGGATCATATCTTCAAGCTTTATGGCATTCCTCATTCTATTTTTTCTAACAGAGATCCCACCTTCACCAATAATTTTTGGCAAGAATTGTTTATGCTACAGGGCACCCAATTGCATCTCAACATCACTTATCATCCCCAGATAGATGGTCAAACTGAAGTTGTGAACAAGTGTTTGGAAAGATATTTGCGATGTTTTTCATATGAAAGGAAAACTCAGTGGGCTTAATGGTTAGCCCTAGATGAATGGTGGTACAACACTTCTTGCCATACAACTACTCACATGACATATTTTGAAGGAGTATATGGAAAAATGCCACCTTCAATTCTCTCATAAATTCCTAGCCTCTCGAAGGTCCATGTTGTTGACCAAAATATTACAGTTTGAGAGGCTATTCTCCATACCCTAAAAGAGAATTTGGTCATGGATCAAAATCACATGAAGCAACAAGCATATCAAGGTATCTTGGAACGTCAATTTGTTGAAGGGGATCAGCTGTTTCTTCGACTAGAACCTTATAAGAATACTTCACTCAAGGATGACATGTTCAACAACACATGTATTCCAATAGAGGATGAATGCCTTCAATAAACTCTCACACAACTAGATAAAATATCAACACACCAATATTTTGATGTGGTAAAACCCCTACAGGGAAACATCCACGACCACAACCAACACGACCTTTTGGAGAAGTTTATTAATGCAAAAGGAAAAGATTACAGAGAGATTTTACAAGAGAGTTTCTCACAATTGATCATTGACAGATGACCCTCCATGCTCTTTAAATAAATATCATGGACTAATCAGGTGTTAAGCCACGGATCAAAGGTTGTTAAGATCGAGGAGAATATGAACTGTCGGATCACTCTATGTCACGAACACATCGTGACTGTCATATTTCCTAATTAAAAATTCATACTAATGCATACTAAAGAAACACACTAAGAAACACACATTTACTTAATGACACATTAGACCAAGTAGATCTTAACTAACTCCTAAGTGTCTAAATATCCTAACATCCCCCTTTAAGAACAACTTGGGATAGGAGGTATTAGAGCCTATCCCCCCTTAATGACAGCTTCCTAAACTCCTAACATAGATCAAAGTTTGGAAAATTTTTCTTCTGGAAGAGACTTTGTGAAAATTTCTACAACTTGATCTTCTGTAGGGAAAACGAGTACTTCAATAACTTGATCATGATTGAGATTTTTTATGAAGTGCATGTGTATATTTATGTGTTTGTTCCTTTGATGTTGAACTCGGTCTTTGGCGAGATTGATGGCACTTTGATTTTCACACCAAAGGCTGGTCAGATGTTGTTGCTGGAATCCAAACTCTGAAAGGATCTATCAAAGCCACAAGGCTTCCTGAATTGCATTTACCTCTTCTTGGTACTTTGCTTCTATTGAAGAAAGTGAAATAGCATGTTGTTTCTTACAGACTGAAGTGACAGGTCCTAAACCAAGGCTGAAAATGTAACTTGCAGTAGGATTCTGATCATCAGGGTCGTCGGCCCAATCTGAATCATTGAAACCAACCAATAAAGGAGTCCCCCATGAACTCTAATGTATCTTGAATTGAAATATACCATGTACATAGTGAAGTATCCTTTTATCTTCTTTCCAATGGCTTTCACATGGTGTTTGCATATACCGGGAAACAAGACCAACAAAAAAGAAATGATCGGGATGGGTATGAGTCAAGTATAAGAGGCTACCAACTAACTGACGGTACATGGTGGCATCAACTTCGGGATAAGTACAGGTGATAGTAATATTGATTCTAGACTGGAAAGGAGAAAGGGATGGTTTAGAATCATCCATGTGAAAGCGACGAAGAAGGTCACTAGCATACTTAGACTAGGAAATAAAAATTCCTTCATTGGTTTGCAAAACTTGGAGGCTAAGAAAATAGTGCAAAAAACCTATGTCTGTCATTTCAAATTTCTTCGGAAGGTTGGTTTTCACATGGTTTAAAAGTTTTGAGTCACTACCAGTAAGGATAAGGTCATCAACATAAAGGATAAGGATTATGAGATGGCTTCCTACTTTCTTGGTATAGACATTAAGATCAGAATGGCATCTAGAGAATCCAATGTCAATAAGAAAGTTGTCCATTTTGGCATACCAAGCTTGGGGAGCTTTCTTAACTCCATAAAGAGATTTATTAAGGAGAAAAACAAGGCTAGATTCATTCTAGACATAGCCAAGAGGTTGTTCCATGTACATTTCTTCTTGCAAATATCCATGCAAGAAGGAAGATTTAACATCCATTTGATGGACCTCCCATTTATGTGAGGAAGTAAGGGAAAGAAAAAGGTGGATGGAATTCATTTTTGATACAGTGGAAAAGGTTTCATTATAGTCAATTCCTTCAACTTGGGAAAACCCTTTGCTAACTAATCGAGCCTTGTGTCTTTGAACATTTCCATTTGATGCACACTTAGTTCTATAGACCCATTTACATTTGACAAGTTCTCTTCCTTTTGGAAGAGGTACAAGATCCCAAGTATCGTTGGCCATTAAAGAACGATACTCTTCATTCGTTGATGTATCCCAATTTGAATGACCTGAAGCTTCTATAAATGTCTCTAGATCACGAGTCTCTAAAAATTGAGCCAAAAGAGAAGAGGCTCACTGGAACTGTGAACGTATTTGAAGTTGATCTGAAGGATCACCGACAAGACCACTAGTTGCTTCTCATGTTGAAGGGACCCATCTAAGAAGCCGTGGAACTTGTGCTGGTTCAGGTTCAAAGGAATCATCTAGAGGAAGATGAGCAAATGGACATGGATTTTCATCCTCACTGTCATCATTTGAAGAAAAAACTAGAATAGGAACAAAAGAAGGAAAAAACGTCAAAGATGGATCACAGGTCGGAGAAGGAACAATCGTCAAATTAGGCTCGCAGGCCAAGATATTTTCATCAAATTTAACATCTCTTCTAATAATAATTTCATTACAATGTGGTTGAAGAAGTATATAACCATTGACATATTCAGGATAACCAACAAATATACACTTCTTAGTTTTAGGCTGTAATGCTTTCCTTTTCTCATCAGGAATGTGATCCAATGCTATACTTCCATCTTGGGGCCTAAGGCGTGCCAAGAGCCACAATTTTCAAAATGGTCCCGATGATGTTTTTGATAACACAACGGACACAAAAACCATCTCTACATGAAATAGGAGGAAGACCAGTCACCATCTATTGATTACATAGTTGTTTCAATGAGTGACAGTTTAGATGACCAAACCGCTCATGCCAAAGTTTGTTCAAGTCATCGCTATGAGCAACAAAATATAATGAAAAATATGATGACACAAAGTTGTCAAAATTGTACAACCTTGTAATATCATCGACAATTCCAGTTGCAAGAACATGCTTAGGATATTTTAGATCCTTGATTACATTTTGGTGAGGTGAAAACTCTATAGTTTTACCTTCACTCGAATGAGTGATTTGATATAGTGATAGAAGCTTACAAGAAAAACAATATTACCAACTTAACAAGAACTATGACCTCAAAACGAGAACTCTAGCCCTTAAAACCCATATTGTTTCATAAAAAACCACAAAATTAGCCCTCAAATCAAAAAGTGGTGCTACCGGTAGCACCCTCTTTTTTAGGTTAAAATTACAACTTTTTTCAAGCATGGCCTAAAACATGTGTATATTTTCTCTGAAAAACATTAAAATCAACACCTAAATCAAAGAATGGTGCTACCGACAAAAAAGTGTTTTTTTTTCTAAACGTTAAAATTATACCTCATTTCAAACATGATCCTAGTGCGGCAAGTACCATTGCAACCAAAACCTCCAAATTAACACATTTTTTATAGTGGTGTAAAATATTATCATTGTTATAAATCAAATCATAAAATCAACCCTTAAATATTTACTTTTTAAAGTTAGTTTATCACTCCAACCACAAGATAATACATAATGGCATGAAAATATCACCATTTCAGATGTCAAGATTCAACATAACTTCAAATTATCTTTTTATTTTAAATAAACAAGTCCATACAAATTACATTTAATGAAACATAAATAATTTTGTTACATTTTCCATATTCAAAACAGAATAGCTAAGAAATTTTGTTATATATTCTCCATAATAAAAACATGTAATTCATAAAACATAGAAACGATTCATAACTTCATGTAATATCATATGTAACAGAGAAAACTCATTTCTAGTTACCATGCAAACATCATATTGATAAAAAATACATACAATGTTTCATACACTAAATCAAATTCATCCATGGATTCTGACACACCATCAAAATCTACATCGTCTTCAGATGAATGATTGGATGAAGAAGTAGATGATCCATATTCTTCTCTATTATCAATGAGTGCACCATCTGAGTCTGCATGTATGCCCAAAATTTTAGATGTCAAAAGCCTCTTTGATCTACAACTAGGTTCAACAGAAACCCATCTTTCACTTATCTCTTGTGGGAACAACCTTTTGATAATCTGTATGGTCCTAGAGCGAAGAGTTCCTCTCTTTTTCAAGTTGAAGTCATAGACAAGTATGTCAACATCCTATTATTTTAAGAGGTCGATGTGACGACGATTTATATTTTGACCCTTTCTTTTTCTCTTTTTGTTGTTATGTTTCTCAACCACCATCTCTTGATTGTACACACCATTGAATGGGTGTGTACTTGTTGCATACCAATGCACTTCAACTGCTATAACATCTTCATTTTCTTCATCGATCCTTATAACCTTTGCAATCCAGAATGGATAACCATGTGGATCTTCAGTCACTAAGACTGTAATCATGAAACCCTCCTTAATATTTTGTGTTGAACACCTATAAATATATTCCCTGGATTCATGTTGTGCACGTGGTCTTCTAGAACCAATATACATTTCTCTTTGCTCTACTTGCGAAAACTCAATAGCATCTTGAGATTCCTATTGTTCAAAAATGTTTATTTCTTCAGATTCATTTGACCTATTTTGTGGCTTAATAAATGGAGCCTTAAAAAATGTATCTTCAATTGTTGATTTTGACATTATGTCACTTTGATCAATGAAAAAAGACTCCCACCAAACATAATCAACAACATCAAAGTACTCATATGTATCTTTAATAGACTTTTTTATTTCCTCTAAGAATTCATAATAATCTACATCTCTATTATGCCTTCGTTCATTATGGATTTCAACAACTGATTGTAATAACATTAACTTTGATGCAAATATTGGACGATATGGAATGAACTTCAAAAATCTCAAACCTGATGAAGGCCCCCATTCTACAGTAGTTGAATACTTCTTTCCCCATATAAGTGTTTTCCCATCAATTTTTTTCAAACAAAATTGATGTTTGAAGCTAATGTCATTAATTTGCTCAATACATTTTTCTTCACCATGCGGTCCCTGGATAAATCTTCGCATGTCAACAGTTTCTTCTAATATGTGAAAATAGGCTCTAGAATGTATTATTTTTTAATACATTGAATTAATGATGGTAGGCTTCCAACATTTTTCCTCTTCAATGTTACTGAAAAACGAGTGAACATTTGATCAATATGATCATGCATGTGTCCAACAAGAAGGAAACCAACTTTAACTTTTTGAAAGATTCTCAGTTCAACAAGCATGCTGAGATATCCAAAGACAAATTGATTTTTGTTTTCACGACTTGTGTTGTCCAACTACAGATATAGAACTTGAGGAAGATTACTAGACCAGTTACTGATCACATGATGAATTATGGTGATGGTAAGATTTTCATCATTATGAATATTTGGAGCTGTGAAGTAAACCCTTGGACACATTGTTCCATTAAAAACCATACAACCAACAAAATAAAACTGAATGAAATTCTCTTCCTGTAATTTTTTTGGTGTACGGACAAAATGTGGAAGAAATTCTTTTTTCTGGTCCATGCCATCAATTATCATACCCATATATTTATCTCAAGCATCATAACACTTATTTCTA
Source organism: Picea engelmannii (assembly GCA_009831015.1). Taxonomy (NCBI): domain Eukaryota; kingdom Viridiplantae; phylum Streptophyta; class Pinopsida; order Pinales; family Pinaceae; genus Picea; species Picea engelmannii. Next base: position 177,633 of record ML786357.1, on the reverse strand, counting down.
TGTTTGTACAACTTTTTTATTTCACTTGAATGTTGATTCATGTGTTCTTGAATTTCTTTAACTATATAATATACACATGACACAAAATGAAAATGTTGATAATATGTTTTCATAGTTGATAACTATCAAATTTAAACAAAAAAAACTTGTAAATATATACCTCTTTCTACCCCTTCATATTTATCTCTTATTTCTTTAAGAGAAGCACATATACCACAAATCCTTGACTTCTTAGGAATACAAACATTGTTGAATTGCCACTTCAATACTCTTGTAAAATATGCACATGAAATAAAATTATGATTTCCTTCAACACTTTCAACATATTCTTTGTATACCTTGTAGATTTAATTTTTTGAGAAATCATCTGTAATATGTATTGTCTCTCTATCTGGCATAGACTCTCCATGCTTGGAAAAGAAGTATCACATCCATACCAATGCAATTTTGTTAATGGGCCAATCTCTCATCCATGATGTACATTTGAATAAAATGTAGGATCATTTTCCAATCTTGTTTGGATCCTTTATAGATGAAGATTACCAATTGATTAGATTTTTTTGAATGCCTCTATGCAAAGTAAAAGATTACCAATGCGATAATCATATCATGTCTTCGTAGATATCATGCACTCCATTAAATATGAATTTTGCATGCTATTATTCATTGACAAATAATTCTTCTTTTTATGAAAGGCATACATGGAGTCTATACTTTTCAAACAATTCTTATGACAACAATCACTATAAATCAAATCACCGATGGAATATGATTTAGTGAGAAATTATTTCCTAGACCTTGTATAACTAGAATGATTTGGATTGATATAAAAAGGTCTAGTCCTTGTCCTGGACACAATATTTATTTGCAATCTCTCCACTATTTGAACATCAACACTAGGAGGAATATCATTCTCACTACAATCATACATAGAATTTTGAGGAGACCGAACAAGAGATTGTTGATCACCTTGATTTTTTGCATTTGAATGATTTAGAACATGATCTCCATTCCTAGGTCCATCATCATCTTCATTTATAATCTTGTTGAGAAGAGAAATATCAAGATCATCATCAAAAACACAATCACCTGCAAGAAATTGTCCACAATTGACATAATCATCTTCAATACTTTTGAAATCTCCAATTGAGGGAAATTCTACATCATCTTCATTACTACACCAAAAATGTTGACCTAGAGGACAACCTTCAACATTCTCATTAGTACCTTGGAAATCATCACTTGGAGGAAACTCTTCATCATATTCATTGAAACCTTTAATTTCTCATGATAAAACAATACCTTCACCATCCATGTCAGTACCTTCAAAATCCTCACTTGGAGGAAACTTTTCATCATCCTCATTAGTCCCTTCAAAATCCTCACTTGGAGGAAAATATTCACCATCCTCATTAGTTCCATAAAAATTTTCACTTGGAGGAAAATCTTCATCGTGCTCATTAGTCCCTTCAAAATTCTCACTTGGAGGAATATCTTCTTCCTCCTCATCCCTACCTTCAGAATCATCACTGGGAGGAAAATCTCCATTATCCTTATTTGTGCTTTGAAAATCCTCACTAGAGGAATATTTCCGTCCTCCTCATTAGTACCTTCAAAATCTTCACTTGGATGAAAATCTTCATCATCCTCTATACTACCTTGATAATCCTCACTCAGAGGGAAATTTTCATTATCCTCATCAGTACCTGCAAAATCCTCACTTGGAGGAAATTCTTCATCTTTCTCTTTACTCCCTTGAAAATCCTCACTTTGAGGAAAATCTTCATCATCTTCTTTACTGCCTTGAAATCCTCACTTGGAGGAAACTCTTCATCATATCCATCGGTACCTTCAAAATCCTCACTTGGAGGAAATATTCATCATCATCAGTAGTACCTTGTAAATCCTCACGAGTAAAGTCTTTCTCATCCTTTTCACCATATTGCTCCCCTTCATCATTGATTCCTTCAAAGTCTTCATAATTAAGACTTTCCCGATGAATATGCTCAATATCATTGCTTGCACTATGATCAAAGTTTTCACTAGGTGAAACATATGACTCCTTATTTACATCATAAGTATTCCCACCACATTTTTTAGTCTCAGAAGAGGAGGCACGTGAACAAGATGTTGATGCTCCATAAATAAAATCCTCTCTATCTCATGAATCCATCACTGCTCACTACAAAGATAGAATGGTGCAAATGCCCACTATCCAATGACATTCTTATAACTTGTGGAGTCAACATTTCTCTCCAAATTTTCCCCAAAAATTCCCCCCCAAATTTTCCCCAACAATTTTTCCCGAAAGATTCCTCTTTAATATTTTACCTTCAATATTAATCATCATAAATTAATTAATTACATTATTAAAAGTAGAGATGGTTTATATAATATTTGATATATATA
>ML786357.1:155885-172460 GCA_009831015.1 Picea engelmannii | reverse complement strand
CCAAAACGCATGGAATGAATGTTTAACGGGCGGGCAAATATCAATTCGAAGTAATAACTAGACTCCATTAAAACCTGTCCTTCCGCATCCATGACCGGATTGAACTCGCGAGAAGAGTAAATGATCGCGCGAGTGAACTCCCCGGGCGTATTAACCCTGCGATGGCCGGCCCCCATTGTTAATGCTAATGCGTGGGTGGCCATCCGCAGTTAAATCAACTGTTAAGACTGCTCTGAGTGCGGGACCAGGTGTCACCGACTCAGAGTGTCGTGTCACCCCATCCGAGTCTTATAACAATTATTACAACTTTAGGTTATAACAATTATTTTTATTTTTGAATTTCCATTTTAGAAAGGGATAATTCATTTTAAAAAAAGATAAGTCCTTTTAAAAGAAATGAATTTTCAATGTAATTTAGAATTTTAAATAGTAAAATGTCAATTTCAATTTTAAAAAAGAGGGATAGGTTTTTAATTAAAATTAATTTTAATTTAAAATATTTAAAATTAATTTTAATTTTAATTTTTATTTGTTTCCTTTTAAATTTTGTTTTTTAATGTGGTTTTTGTTTTTTAAGAAGTGTTTTGGGTTTTGATTTTTTTATATAATTTTTACTTTAGATTCAAGAGGGCCTGACATCCACGTGACCAAGTTCCATGGTATGTAAGATTTTGTTTAAATTATTAATATTATAATTTCATTATCACACAATTCTGATGTGATGTATGTAAAATTTTGTTTAAATTATTAATATTATAATTTCATTATCACACAATTTTATTAAATCTTATTAAATCTATTAATAGTTGAAGCTATTAAAACTATGAGGTCACTATTGCATAAGTCATCCTTGTGTAAGCCATCCACTACTGTAATGTGCTTCTAAGGTTACAACAATTATTACAACTTTAGGTTATAATAAATATTTATATTTTTGAATTTCCATTTTAGAAAGGGATAAATCCTTTTAAAAGAAATGAATGTTCAATGTAATTTAGAATTTTAAATGGTAAATTGTCAATTTCCATTTAAAAAAAGAGGGATAGGTTTTTAATTAAAATTAATTTTAATCTAAAAGATTTAAAATTAATTTTGATTTTAATTGTTTTTTTGTTTCCTTTCAAATTTTTTTTTTTAATTTTTGTTTTTTAATGTGGTTTTTGTTTTTTTAAGAAGTGTTTTGAATTTTGATTTTTTTATATCATTTTTACTTCAGTATTTTTTTTGTGTTTTTTACATATGCATAACACTAAACATATGCATCTGGAGATTATGATAATTGTTTATGAGTAGTCAAGTACCATGTGATGTATGTAAGATTTTATTTAAATTATTAATATTATAATTTCATTATCAAACAATTTTATTAAATCTTATTAAAATTATTAATAGTTGAAGTTATTAAAATTCTGAGCTCACTATTGCATAAGTAGTTCACTAGTCTAAGCCATCCACTACTCTATGTGTTTCTAAGGTTACAACAATTATTACTACTTTAGGTTATAACAATTATTTTTATTTTTGAATTTCCATTTTAGAAAGGGATAAGTCATTTTAGAAAGGGATAAGCCCTTTTAAAATAAAGAAATCTTCAATGTAATTTATAATTTTAAACGGAAAAATGTCAATTTCCATTTTAAAAAAGAGGGATAGATTTTTAATAAAAATTAATTTTAATTTTAATTTTTTTTTCTTTCATTTTAAAATTTTCTTTTTTCCTGTGGTTTTATTTTTTTAAGAAGTGTTTTGGGTTTTGATTTTTTTATATGATTTTTACTTTAGTATGTTTCTTGTGTTTTTTACTCTAAACATATGCGAGATTATGATAATTGTTTATTATCAGAGAGGCCCCCTCCAAGTCCCATGTGAAGTATGTAAGATTTTATTTTATTGAAGTTATTAAAATCAGAAGTCATCCACTGCTCTAAGCCATCCATTACTCTAGTGTGCTTCTAAGGTTACACCAATTATTATTACTTTAGGTTATAACAATTATTTTTGTTTTTGAATTTCCATTTTAGAAAGGGATAAGTCCTTTTACAAGAAAGGAATGTTCAATGTAATTTATAATTTTAAATGGTAAAATGTCAATTTCCATTTAAAAAGAGAGGGATAGGTTTTTAATTAAAATCCGTTTTAATTTAAAAGATTTAAAATTAATTTTAAGTTTAATTTGTTTTGTTTCAGTTGAAACTTTGTTTTTTAATTTTTATTTTTTTTTTAATGTGGTTTTTGTTTTTTTAAGAAGTATTTTGGGTTTTGATTTTTATATGAATTTTTTTTTTTTTTTATTCTAAAAATATCCATAACATTAAACACATGCATATAGAGATTATGATAATTGTTTATTATCCAAAAGGACCCCCTACTTAGTCTCATGTGATGTATGTAATATTTTATTTTAATTATTAATATTATAATTTTATTATCATACAATTTTATTAAAATTATTAATAGTTGAAGTTATCAAAATTATGAGCTCAATATTGAATAAGTCGTCCACTCCTCTAAGCCATTCACTACTCTAGTGTTCTTCAAAGGTTACAACAATTATTACTACTTTAGGGTATAACAATTATTTTTATTTTTGAATTTCCATTTTAGAAAAGGACAATTCTTTTTAAAAGAAAGGAATGTTCAATGTAATTTATAATTTTAAATGGTAAAATGCCAATTTCCATTTTAAAGAAGAAGGATAGGTTTTTAATTAAAATTAATTTTAAATTAAAATATTTAAAATTAATTTTAATTCTTTTTTTTTTGGTTTTAAATTTTGTTTTAATTTGTCTTAAAGAATAATATAGCTACAGTACTTGAAACCTTCGAAATCTATATTCAAAAAGATAAGTTTGAAAAAGAAAAAAGACTAAGACTTCAAAATGTTGACCTTGATGACACCTTTGATTAGTGCATTTGGAATGGGCTAATGGGCTTGATATTGTTCAATATAAAGTGATATTAGGGGATTTTGAAAAAATTGCAAATCTTGTTCCTAAAAAGGAATACTCCCTAATTATTGCAGATATCCCTCATGGTTATAATATCCAAAACATTGAACATGACTTACCAAGCTTTCAGTAAAGTGATTATGGGATTTCTTCAAGTCACAACATCACCATTTTGGAGATTTTTTTTTTTAATTCAGACACACAACAATGATTAGTACAATCAAGTTTCAATGGAAAAGAAAGACAATAATACAACTTTATTGGTAAGATATTGAAATTGTATGTTTAGAAATTAAAATTAGAAGTCAATTTTATTAATTCACAAGTTAATTGAATTTGTATTTATTTATGTTACACTAAAAAACCTAATATCTATAGCTCCAATAGCGAACCATTTACACGTGATATTGAAAGTATACATCTTGCAAGATGGACCAAAGATGATACTTATGAATCTATTATTTACAATGTAAAGGATGGAAAAAAGACTAGTAGTTTATTGGATTACAATGTTCTGTCTAGAAAGCTAACATACGAGAGATCATTAACACTTATAAAAAATCGCAAGCACTAATTAATTATCTTATAGATACATTTTCAAATGAAGGAAATTGATTTTTGGTCTCTCATTAACACTTATTAAAAATGACAAACACTAATTAATTATCTTATAGATACATTTTCAAATGAAGGAGATTGGGTTTTGGATTTGTTCTCTGGTTCGGGTAAGATTTATGATATAATATTTATGAAATCATACATTGAAAATGACGACGCAGTGCAATGTGGTTTTATTCAACAAAGAATTAATGTTATTCGAGCTCTTCCAGATGAAACTCAAGAAATTGGCTTTATGAATCAAAGGTGGAAAAAATACCACAAGAAACTCAAGTACCATTAAGAGGTATGCTTGGAAAATATCACATTGGAGAACTTGTGGATATTAATAACTCAATGGAAGAGAAACATGAGCCAAATGAGCCAATGGAAGCACATAATTATGTCCAAGAAAATGACAATGTATCTATTGAGAATGATAAATTTGGGATATATGACATTGTTGATTAGTTTTAGGATGCCCTTGAAGAGAATGCTGAATTTTACAAAATTTTAATGAGTTATAATTATAATGTTTTGACTTTCATATTTTAAAATAAGAATAAATATGCATCTATTGTTGTTTTATAATGAATATGTTTTATTATTTTCTTTTTACTTTTATTTTTATGTTATTTAATATGATAGAGAAAATGACATTGTAAGTTTTTAGTGTAAATCTATAAAAATATCATAAAAAATCTTAATTTTTATTATTTTTTTCCATTTTTTTTCTGTTCAATTTTGTCCATAAAAACGCTTTATGTGACACTTTATTTATAGTGGAAAGCTTCCAAAATGTATAGGTTTTTTGTTATAAGTTTCTTTGAAATGTATAATTTTTTGCTAAATATTTAAAGATTGTGTTATTTAGCTATAATTATTTTCTATATATTGAAGAAAAAATAAAAAGTGTGTTAAAAATACAATTTTACACTATATTTAAAAACTATGGCACCATGAATTAAATATAATGAGATATAATTGTATGAAAAATCTTAATTTAAAAAACGTGAATCATATATAAGATTTTTATAGAATTTTTAGTATCATTAAAAATCATAAAAAAAAATGTTGGTACAAAGAAAAAAATAAAGAATTTAGAAAAAATTGAAAATAGTTGGAAACAAACATTTAAAAAAAAAATAAAAAATTGATTTAGTAAAATTTGAAAATAGTTAAAAAAACAAACATTTTAGAAACAAAATGTGGATCCGTTATAGACAAGAAGATTTAAAATATCAAAAAACTACCTCAAAATTAAAAGGGGTGCTACCGGTAGCACCATTTTTCAAAATGTTATAAAAAATGGGACCCTTGAAAAAATGAGAACTCAGAAAAGTTCTCGTTAAGTTGTTAATATTTTTGAAAGACTTGGAACACATAATACATCATTGAAATTACCATTATCTACTGAATTGTTCCAGATCCTACAACACTAAGAGATCTATCATCACCAACAAATATTTTCTTGTTGTTACATTCATTTAGAGTAGAAAATATGTCTTTATCCTTATCCATATGATAAGATGCTCCATAATCAATAAGCCACTCATAAGAAGAAGAAGTATAAGTTGTATTGAAGGAGAAACCAGAAGAAGAAAGTGCATGTCCATGAGAAGAAGAAGAAGAAGTAGAATCAATATTGATGTTGTGCTTATTCATTGTTTCTTCTAAAGTTGCCATCTTCTTGAAATATTCAGACTCATGATGACCATCTTTATCACAAAAGTTGCAATGTCTGTCAATATTCTTATTTTTGTATTTTTCTTCTTTGTCACCATTAGGAGCTGAAGTTGTCTTAGCAGTTTTGGGACTCTTTTGTTGCTTGTTGTTGTAGTGAAGATGTTTCTTCTTGGGATTCTTGGGTTTATCTTTCTGCTCGAAAACTAAGGCTTTGTTGGAGGTATCTGCAGTGTTGATCACACCAAGTTGTACAAGATTATCTTTCTCTTTAATAAAATAAGAACAAAAGGACTCAAGAGTGTTTTTTTTATAAGTTGTCCCTAGAGCCTCTCTCATGGCATGAAAAGTATATAAAAACACATAATATGCACTATCTAGCTTAGAGAGAATAAGATAGATGCAATTCTCTTTCTCCATCTTTATCTCACATTCTTCACATACAATTCTGAGTGTTTTTAACTTAGATATATAGTATCCAATGCAAGAAAAATCAACTGGATTTAAAGTCAGTACTTGATTTTCTAATTTTGTGCTCAAATAATATTGATTTTACCAAACACAGTTTCAATATTTTCCCAAGCTTCATCCAGATCATCAATTTATTTAAGGTGGAACTTTAAATCATGAGAGATGGATAGTCCAATTAGTCCATGTGTTGCGTCACTCCTATTATCCCATTTGAATTTCTTATCAACGTTAGTGGGTTCATTTTCCTTTCCCAAGGTAATCTAGTACAAGCCTTTACTTCTTAATAAATCCTCCACGTGAGATTTTCATTGTAAGTTGTTGGTCTTAGTAAGCAAAAAACTACTAGAAGAAGCCATATTAAATATGTAGATAATATGGATTTAAAAACTGAAAATGATGATCTGGATGGAATTTGAGAATGAACTTTGAAAAAAAAAGTAACAAAAAAAGAGACTTGAACTCAGGACCTCTTACTTAATAAAGAAACTTTTAACCAAATGGTCTAGAAAAACATATTGTATTGTTTAGCAGGAGGATTTGAGGTTTTGTTGTTGTTGTTGTTGAAGACGGCCTTGGAGAGCATGTCAAAAAAGAACTATTTTCACACAAGAAAAAAAATTCACTTCTCGATGACAATAAGGGTCAGATATTGGTTAGCTTAGCCAAGAGATGCACCTTTTCCTATATGTTTTTGATTTTCTAATATCGCACAGGGTGCGGGGAAAAGAGAATACACAGATCTAAAAGAGTAGCAACTCAGAAACAAAGAATATAAACCAAAATAAAACTAAAATAATACTCTGCAAAAATTTAAAAAATACGTATTCAGGATTTATACCTCTGGATCTGACTAAAATGGTCGTATATTGGGAAAACAGAAAAAATTTTGAGTGAAACAAAAAAATTTCCTAACTGAAAAGAGTGCTCAGGATGCAATGAAACAATCCTCTCAGCCCAAAAATATACATAAATGATAGAAAATGGAGATGAGGCAACTCGGCTTCATGATCTCGATCTACAACATGAGCAGGTCTTCAAACATGCTTTGATACCATGTTCGACAACACAGGTATTCCAATAGAGGACAAACACCTTCGGTAACCACTCACACAACCAGATCAAATGTCAACACACGAATGTTTTGACGCAGTAAAACCCCTACAGGGAAACATCCACGGCCCCAGCCAGCGCAACCACTTGGAGCAGTTTATTAATGCAAAAGAAAAAGATTACAGAGAGATTTTACAAGAGATTTTCTCAAAATCAAGCATCAACAATTGACCCTCCATGCTCTTCAAATAGAGATCATGGACTAATCAGGTGTTAAGCCACGGATCAAAGGTTGTTAATATCGAGGAGAATATGATTTTTCAGATCACTCGATGTTGAGAACATATCGTGATCGTCGGATTTCCTAACTACAAATGCATACTAAAGAAAAACACTAAGAAACACACTTTTACCTAACGACAGATTAGACCAGGTAGATATTAAATAAATCGTAAGTGTCTAAATATACTAACATGACCATTGTTAGAAACTGGTGCCCAAATTTTATGGTCCTTATATAGTTCTCAAGCACTCGGGACAGGTGGCCTATCAATTATCGTTTCCCAGTCATTCTAATCTCCATCATGTTTTTCATGTTTCCTAATTAAATAAGGTGATTGGAACTAAGTCCCAATCTCAAACAAGTCTTCTTGAGTTGGATGAAGAAGGCTCCATTAGATTGCATCTACAAGTAGTCTTGGTTTAGCATGAGCGTTGTCTTCATCAGCACACCATCAAGGAAGTGTTAGTATAGTGGAAAGACACAACTCCAATAGATGCCACCTAGAATCCAACTACCATTCTGCAACAATTTCCTCATCTCAATCCTTGAGGACAAGGTTGTTTTTGAAGGGGGGGGGCATGTTAGGGACCTAACCTCCCTAACCCCTCACATAGGTAGAATAATATATTTTAGATGTAATAAAGACCAATATTAATAAGGCCTAGTAATAAGCAAGACTAATTCAAATGTAAGAAAACCTAATAGAAGCTTTTGCTTTTAGAAGATCTTCCTCAAGATTGTTCTTTTGGTATATAGATTTAGTATAAATAGGAGACACTGGCATGGGAATTTTTGTCTTGAGAATTATTGTAATAGAGCGCTACTTTGTTGGAGGTTTCCCCCTCGAAGAGGAAAGTGAATATTGTTTCCTATCAATAAAGGTATTATTTTGGTGTTGTGGTTTCATCTATTGTGTTGTTCTGTTGTTATTCTCTGCAATATTTTTGTTTTCAACTATTATAATATATCTAGTACCTTAAAAAAGATTATTTTTTGTCTATCCTTCCATGATTTTATTACCAATAGTTCATTTCTCTTGTTATCCATTAGATACTCATGTTTCAATTTTGCAGTGTAGTGCATCTGAGGAGGATCTAATGATGCACTCAACAAACTTCGCAATGAAATATTTTGACAAATGGTATAGAAGTATTTAATGATGTAATTAATAAAATTTCAACTAAATATTTTGAACCATAATTTTTCCATGTAAATATAAATAACACGAAGGTCCACATTAACTACTGTGTTTAACCATGTACACAATACATATAAACTGAAAATGGAGAAATGTCAGCATTAAGCCAACCCATCATAACTATTACGTGGCAATCCATATCTGCCATGATAGTGCACGTCTTGGTGGCCATCACATGATAGTGCATGTGTTGTTGACCACCTCACATATAATGTCCTCAAAATAGTGCATGTGTTTATGGAAACCTCCCTTTCATGACATATTAATGGGCAAGTGTCACTTTCTCTACCCTAACTTTCCTTCCTACCCTTTGTCTTTTTTGTTTGTCCAGGTAGTTGTGGCTAGTGTTTTCAAAGCTATCTCTGAACTAGCTCTCTATCATTTAATCATTTCCACTATTGAAAACCAACCCTACTCGAAGTTAGGATTATCAGTAGGATTCCTGATCCAGATTCATTTTATTACCAACATGGAGGATTTAGGAAAGATTATGGATTTGAGATAAGATTTAATATTTGTGAATTGTAGTCCCTCTGCTCTTCCATCTTTCTATATGCCCTGAACTTCTTCATAAAACAACAACTAAAAGCTAATCCAACTTCCTATCTCCCTAGATCCTAAATATCCATGACCAAGGACCAAGCCCTGCTTATTTCATCTATCTAGCTATAAATGTTGTGTTAACCTAACATCTGGTTCTAAAATGCATGTTTCCTTGAGTTTCCCTCTATGTTATTTTTCTACACTCAGCTATAACCCTCTTGCTAGATGGTTTCCCGGTGTAGTTAGAGTTTCCTAATAAAGTTGAACCTGACCTGAATCCATCTTTGCAGAAATAAAATATAGATAAGAAAACCCTAGATAGCTTTGAAAGGGAGTCATTTACCATAGGGAGCCGTCAAAGGGTATCATCATAAAAAGGAGCTAAGGTAAAGGAAATAAATTTCATTCGTACCTTCGACAATTTTTAGGTTCACCAACAATTCTTTTTGGAAGGCTATAACAGGGTGGGTTTTACCTGGACGCGGCTCGACATAATGAAATACATTTTGCATAATGGGTCAGAAAGTAAATGGGAACATCAGCTTAATACACTAGGTGTAGGCACTTTCCATCCAGGGAATATCACAACTATGTCCATCTCTATCATGTGTTTAAATAAATTTAGCCTTTTCCAAGGTAAACTCTTACGTTGGTCTATTCCATTGTACAAATTTTGGCTGGAAAAATAATATAGAGTATTAAATGGAGGATTGTCAAAAGATTTGATCTAATTATCAAATGGTGTAATTTTACAATTTTGTTAAAGCAATTTTAAAATTTTCTTTATGCCAAGCTTTTTTCGGGAATATAAATATTTTAGTACTAGTTAAATTAATTAAATATTATAGAAATATTAGAAATGACAAATAAAATTTTATGTAAATATATATTGATAAATGGTTAGACATATATAGCTTGAAATTTTTTTATTTGATTTGTTATTGTTTTATATGAACTATACATTTTTTAGTATACAACAATTTGGTGTATGTGACCCCCTTGTTTGTGGGACAAGGGACCCCCTCCACCCACTAATGTGATTCGATTGATAAATCCTATGAAGAGATGCATACCCTTCCCCCTTTGGATTTGAACTTGTGACCTCTTAGGAGGAGACCATTAGTCCCACTTGGATTGTACATAAGGTAAACTAAGGATAGTGTCATCATATCATAGCATGCAATGTTGCATTCTTAAAAGTGACTATATGAAACCTAAAAATCCCAAATAATAGGTTTTTTTTAAACACAAGGGATTTTATAATTTTTATTTGGCATGAAAACACTTTTGACTCTTTAAGAAGGAATATTACTATTAATTATTATAGAAAAAAAGTTTTATTTTCTTAATGCAATACTAAGCAATTTATAATTCTACCACACTTTATGGTAAAGTGCGACTTGGAAAACTAAAAGTAAAAATATTGTTGTTAATAAAAGTTTAATATGGATAAAAATAGGATAATAAAAAATCTTTCTAATATTTTAAGCTACATAATGATGATGTTGATTAACATCCACTAACACCGAATTGGTCTATCAAACCTTAAGAGGGTATGTGACTACTTGTGATTCTTTAGAATTTTGTTTCTGTGCTCGAAAATCATTAAGAGAAGCTTTCCAAGATCACCATAGTTTTGTTGAGTTAAGAGGTTAGGAAGGTTGGTAGTGGGACGAATATTTTGAAAATGAGATCTAATATGGGTATATGATAGACAATTTAAGAGAAAGTGAATTTCATCTTCAACCTTCTTAGTGTCACAAAGGTTACACACTCTCTCATCCCATGGCATTTTAGGAATTGACCAACACCCAGTTTCACTATGGAGCTCGTGAGATTTTTTTCTTATCTTAGCAATGCTTATTTTTTTCTTTACACTTGGCAAAACAAATAAATAATTTTGATCTTCTATATTAGGTTTGATTACATCCTTCTAATACCTTTATTTTATTTTTTTCTCTAACTCTTTATCACACCACATTTTCTCCTTAAATTTTGATTTGACGATTTTATAATAGTATATTTATTCTACAAATTTGTGTCTTCCATGATTCCCCAATAGTTTATCCAAGACCAGACATATTTATGCCATCTTCGCTTGAGTCGATGGTGGTTACAACTCGATTTTGAAGCAATTTTAGGGAGCCTCTTCTTTTCCATGTTGTTTAAATTCTTCTTATACATTAGGTGTCTAGTCATAGTAATGCTCTCAATGGGGGAGAGGCTTGTTTCTAAGAGGAGGATGGGATAGGTCGTATTTCCTTTAATTTTGAGATTATAGGTTATAAAATTCTTTTGTATTTTCTTTATCTTTCTCTAGGATTCATGAGAGATACTACAGCCCCAAACTTCACATCCATAAATAATAACAGGTGTAACAAGAGTCTCAAAGAGGAATTTATTCTTATGCCAAATCCGAAGATCATCTGATTTACAATTGTTTTCAAGACCATAATAAGCTTTCCATCCCCCACTAATCCTTTTCTCAATGCTATAATTCTAGTTGATCTTGCAATGAATATCAATTCCAAGATATTTGTATGAAGTCACTTCCTCCAAGTTATTTTTGTCATATACAGAGGTATCATAAGTGATCTTATTGGATTTAATAATAATGACCTTAGTCTTATCAATATTAACAATCATACCCATATTGGAGCAAAAATGCTTGAGAATTCTTAGTTTGTTTTCAAGATCATCAGGACTCCTTTCCATAAAAATGATATCATTAGAATAAAGAATAAGATTGATGACTATACCAGTGTGAGTAGGGCCGACACAACCTACTTTTTCCAAGCAATATTCCAACTTGTCAATGTATATGCCAAAAATGGTAGGGGACAAGGGACAACCTTGTTTGAATCCAATATTGCAGTTAATCTCTTTTGACCAACCCTCAGTGTTTTTAAACTTAGCAATAACATTCTCATACATCCTTATCGTAGCAGACCTCAATTCGAGAGGCACTTTTATCTCTTCCAACCTATTCCAAAGTTTTTTCCTAGGAACCATCTCAAAAGCTTTTCTAAAGTCAACAAAACAACAAACAATATTGGTTTTAGTATTGTAGAACTCCTTTGCAATGATATTAAAGGTAACAAGATGGTCCATAGTTGAATGATATCTCCTAAACATGGCTTGGCCTTCATCTCTTTTACACTGATTTTCTAGCCAATGGCTACTATTATTTTCCAAAATAATTCCATAAAGCTTGGATAAAATCGGGCTAATCATAATGGTCCTATAATTAGAGGGAATGTTTTTATACCCATTTTTAAAAATAGGATCAATGAGGATTTTCATCCATGGTTTAGGGAAGCCCTACTTGTCTTCTAAATTGAAGATCTTGTGTATGTGAGGGATAATCATAGGACCTCAAATTTTAAAAATTTCATCTTGGTAACGTTCAATGTCCTTAGCTTTCCCATTTGAAAGCCGCTTAACCCCGAACTCTATGTCATCTAAAGAAAAAAATTCTTCCTTTGCAGGGACAATAGGAATGGTGTCCATGGCATTAGGGAACTTCTAAATATTTTTAAGGTATTAATTATAGTCCCTTAAGGGAAACCTATTATTTTCTTTAGTATTTTGGTTTAGAATTTGGCTCCAGAAATTCTTAGGATCCATCTTATATAGTTGTTAAAGTTCCTCTTGCCTTTTATTGATATACCACTTTTTTTTTCCTTTTAATTAATGATTTGTACGTATTGATCTTATAGACTTTTAAGGACTCATTAGAAGCATCCATAATGGTTTTCCTAATAATTTTACATTCTTTATCATACCAAGGGTTGGTCGTTCTATTATTTGTTTTATAGGACACCTCGAAAGAGAACGTGTTAATAGAAGTGGAAAGGGTAGTTATAAAATTATGATACAGTTCTTTAATGTTGTCCTTATAAGTTAGGAGATTTAATTTACTATTTAAATTCTTTAATAAAATTTCAAATTTACTTTTGTCAAAGAACAAATTCCTTTGATTATCAGAATTCTCTTCAATGGCATTCATGCGCATGTAAAAGTTTAGAGTTAGGGTTAAAGGTTTATGATCAGAGTCTGGATCATGGTCATTTAAAAGGTCAAAAGTTCCTATTTGTTTGGAAATGGGGATATCAAATATCACATAATCTACGACACTATTACCTAGACCATGAATACAAGTCATCTAGTTGGATTTTGGCCACTTCATTACTCCATTGCAAATTATTAGGTCTTGAGAGTTGCAGAGCTTGACCAACTTAGCACCAAAAAAATTCTCAATTAGGTATTCAGAGCTTCTTTTGTAGCTATTAGATAAAACAAGGTCCTCATATAGCCATAAAGGATTATGGTTGGAATCAACACTTAAAAGAGTATCTTGTTTAGTTGCAGTCCTATCATTAAAGTCTCCTAGAAGAAGGTTATTACATTCATTTTTCAAACTATAAATATCTTGTTATAAATTATCTTAGGGACAATTTTTATATATATTGTTTTTCTTATAAAAAGTAGAATTGATATTAGATGCAAAATAGAAAATTTCTATATACATGTTCTTAGCATTGGTGTCTGAAATTTCTATCCAAATGTATTGATTGAGAGGGTTGATTGTATGAAGTTGAATGTGAGGAGAAATTCTCTTTCTAATATAACAAGTTATGCCTCCTATCCCTTTACGGCAGGATTTTTTATTCCATGCTTACCAGAAGACACATCCTTCTATGTTAGGGTCCTTAGAGTCCTCATGCTACCAAGTTTCAACTAGACAGATAATATCGATATCACCGGGGATCCAACTTATCATAGGACCTTTGCACGATGGAAAGCCATGAAAGTTCCAGAAAAGGATCCCAAGTGTCCCAAATACTTATTTATTATTATCCTTTTGGTCTCTATCCCTAAAAATAGCTTTTCGATTTCTAATTATTGCTCATTTTCCTTCTTTCTTGGCTTCCTTTACCTTTTGATCTTCCTTCCTTAATTCAACTTGGTCTTCGGGAATGAGGTCTTCACTTATACATATTCCTGACCCTTTTAAGCTTAGAGATTTACTTAGTATGCTATATCTATGTTCATTGCAACTTACTTTGACACAGATCAACCTATCTTTGTGATCAATTATTTTTCCTAGCCTCTTTGCTTCTATGAGGTAAGTTGTATTGATTTTTCATTTATTATTTAATTCTTCTTTTACTATTTCTAGCGTATCCTCCTCTTGTTGTTATTTTATACCAAAAATTATGAGGTTCAAGGTTCTTTTGTTATGCTCATGGTCCAGTTCAATTATCTTATTCATTTCCTCTTTGATGGGTTTGAGATCCAATTTGTTTTCCAGATTACTGAGGGTCAAATTGTTGGTTAGTTTTTTTTCTATATCTTTAATCCGATCTCTTAAGTTGTGATTTTCTTCAACCTCTCCTTCTTGGGTTGATTGTTTATGTTTTTCCATTTCTTGAATTCTATCCTTCATTGCCTGCAATTCACTCTTGAACCCTAAGAATCTATCCTCTATTTGATTTTAAATGGTATCTTTGAAGAGTATATATTTTTTTATCAATCATTTCCTCTAGTTCTATATGGAGTTTTATGTCTCTTTATTCACTCCTTGCTATATGCTTTGCCATTTCAACATCAATTTGATGAACTCCTCTCTAGTTTCCTTGAGTTATTTTTCCATCTCCTCTATGCTCATATTCTTGCGGTCTCCTCTTGGACCTTGTCTATGTTCTTCAATAGACATTTTCTCCTCTCCCTACCCTCTTGAAAAGTCTGTTAGCTTCCACTTGCTCGTTGTGAGCTATAGTTAGCCTCTGCCAAGATCTCCTCACTTAGCCTCTAGTTCACATGTTGGAACATTTTCTCTGAGATTTTACACTCTTGCTGAGTGTAGGTGCACACGATGTGCTTGATTCTTCTCCTGATAACTCCTTTCTCTTTGGATTGTTGTACTTCAACTTCTCACCTTAAGAACTCCAGAAGCTCTCCTTTGCTCCAAGAATGCAACTAGTCCTTCTCTTTCATCCCACCTGGATTTTTGTTGCCTGTTGCAAACTTGAAAAAAGTTCTTCACACAAAGATTCAATACTCTACCCCTCCTTCTTTTCCTTCTTTCTACAAACAAAAATGTGCTCTGATACCACTTGATGCAAACCACCACCTATCCTATCGGTTCACATGACCTCCCCATCTAGGATCATTTTTTTGAGGAGACGAATTAGCTCTTGTATCCCTATTGGATCCCCTACAATGTTCAAAGGTCCCTTTGGTTTCACTTAAATGCAGTTTCATATAAAAATAGAAACTCGTAGACGCTTTTCTCTGAGCCCTTTTTTATATTGACATCAAATTTTGGGTGCTAGCCCCTTTTCCCTAGAAAAAATCTCATATGACCATGGGCTAAGACCAAGCGCTTAGCTGAAAGGCGCTTATTAAAGTCTTCGTTGTGTTGACACTCTGGAACTTTGGGATTTCAAATATTTACTGACACAACCCTTTAATTCTTCTGAACCCCGAATTGGTGAACTCCTGAATGAGTCCAGCCATTGACGATCCACACTCCTCCCACAACCTGTTAATTTTTCAAAATCCCAACTCAGTTTCAGTCTCACTGATTTTTCAGTCAAATTTAAATGCCAAACTCAATTTCAACACTGTTTTAGCATATGTTACAGCCTGGTGTTTCAGCATATACTACAGCCCTGTGTTTCAGCATATACTCTAGCCTGGTGTTTCAGCATATACTCATCCTGGTGTTTCAGCATATACTCAGCCTGGTGTTTCAGCATATACTCACAGTGGTGTTTCAACATATGACTCAGCACTGTGTTTCAGCATATGACTCAGCACTGTGTTTCAGCATATCACTCAGCACTGTGTTTCAGCATCTGCTACAACACTGTGTTTCAGCATCTGTTACAGCACTATGTTTCAGCATCTACTCACAGTGGTGTTTCAGCATATGACTCAGCACTGTGTTTCATCATATACTCACAACGGTGTTTCATCATATGACTCAGCACTTTGTTTCAACATATAAAAAAAACTTAACAGAAAATAAATTTCAGAACTGAAACATGAGGATTCTGGACATCGTTTTCAATGTAGAAATAAAATATCAGCAATATGCAAAACTCAGAAAATATAGACACAAATATTTTCGGTCTAACTTCGACCCTGGAAAAACCCACAAGGGGAAAACCAGTGAGAGAGGGCTTTGTATTATTTATGAGCTTCTGAGAAATTCTTTTACAGCATATTCATCTTTAGATATTTACACAAACTTATCTGGACATTCCTGTAGCTTTTCTCCTCAATTTCTGAACCAGAAATTCGTACAACTGTACGACAATAAATGTTGTACGGACTGTCACGAAATTTGTGCCAAAACTCTGCTAAGACTATACGGACTGTACGGAAATACACTCATACATATATTACAGTAGTTACCTCAATTTATGTGCCAACAAATGTTGTATGGTAGCCTTGGAATGCATGCCAATACTATCAGAAATTGCAGCTATTGTCCTCCTCAATTTCTGTGCACATTACATGTTGTATGACCTCCACAAATCTGTACGGTACGGCCTGTTCTTCCTTGTTGTCTGAAATCCATACTTCTCTTTGCTTTGGGATGCGTTCCCTCCTTCAGAAAATACTGTCTCTTTTCTCTGCTCGACCTCTCTCTTTTCTCTCTCTTGTTCTCTCAACAAGAATGCTGCAACTTTCTTGTTCTTGGCATCTCACCAAGAACCTCTTGGAATCTCACCAAGAATCTCTTGCTCTCTCAACAAGACAGTTGTTGCTTCTTCTTCTCTTTCTCTTGG
>ML786357.1:137714-154121 GCA_009831015.1 Picea engelmannii | reverse complement strand
TGCCATGGGCTCCAGCTTTGTCCTCTTCTTAGAAGGGACATATGAATATGTGATGCACCCAAAAATCCGAAAGTGCCCCACCTCAGGCTTCTTCCCAGAGAAAGCCTCCTTAGGAGTCATGCTCCCCACAGCCTTGTGAGGACCCCTGTTTTGCAGATAAACTGCAGTGTAGCATGCCTCAGCCCATAGAAATAGTGGCAGCCCTTGATCATGTAGCATGGCTCTCGTAGCCCCAACAATGGCCCTGTTCTTCCTCTTAGCAACTCCATTCTGCTGCGGGTTGTAAGGAATAGTCAACTCCCTCCTGATGCCCTCTCCTACACAGAAATCCATAAACTCCTTGGAGGTATACTCACCCCCATTGTCCCATCTCAGGACTCTAATTTTCTTCCGTGTCTGGTTCTCCACAAGAGCTTTGAACTCTTGAAACTGGCTGAAGAAAATCCAGGACTTCTGAGAGAAGTCATCAATGAATACAACATAGTATAGGGATCCAGTCAACAATGCCAAAGACATCGGGCCACATACATCTGAATGTATAAGATCAAGTATCCCTGCTGCTCCACTATCACTGCTTGGAAAAGCAGTCTTGGTGTACTTTTCCAAGATACACCCCTTGCACAACTCATGGTGCTCTGAACTGAAATCTGGAACTCGCAAAGCCCCATGGTGAAAGTGTGTCATCCTCCTATGCCATATCTCACATAGCTCACTGTTGTTCTTGGTAGAATTAATCAATGCTCGTACTTGCTGGAACAAGAACTTATACAGCCTCACATGTCTAGTACCAATCACTTTGGCCGAAGTGATGCTAGACCCTATGGGGAAAATAAGCACCTACCCATCACGGAACAAGACCTCATATCCCTTCTCCTCAATAGTAGAAACTGACACTAAGTTCTTCTTCAAGCTCGGAACATAAAGAACCTCTGTCAAAGTCATGGGAGGCAAAGACTCCCTTTGAAATGATACGGTCCCACAACTAGCCACCTTGACCTCCTGGTCATCTCCAAGCACTACCTCTACATCTCCACACTGAGTAAGATCTGTCAAGTTCTCACGAACTGCTTTCATATGGCGAGAGGCACCACTGTCAATATACCAAGTATCGGGAGTAGTGGTCCTCGATGATAGACACGCAATCAAGGAAAATTCCTTGTCAAACTTGGTGGAAAACTCATCCACCTCTGCTGAAGCTGCTGTTTGTCTCGACCTTGGCATCTCACCAAAGGTCCATTCTCTTGGCATCTCACCAAGAGTTTCTTGATCTTTGCATCTCACCAAAGATCCTCTCCTTAGTCTCTCACCAAGTGACTTCCTCTCGAAGTGATTGTTGTCCCAACATTCTGTCTGCTGAAATTTCTGCCTCTCTTCAACTCAGCTCTGATACCATGTTAATTTTTCAAAATCCCAACTCAGTTTCAGTCTCGCTGATTTTTCAGTCAAATTTAAATTCTAAACTCAGTTTCAGCATTGTTTCAGCATATGTTACAGCCTGGTGTTTCAGCATATACTACAGCCCTGTGTTTCATCATATACTCCAGCCTCGTGTTTCAACATATACTCAGCCTGGTGTTTCAACATATACTCAGCCTAGTGTTTCATCATATACTCATAGCGGTGTTTCAGCATATGACTCAGCACTGTGTTTCATCATATGACTCAGCACTATGTTTCAGCATCTGCTACAACACTGTGTTTCAGCATTTGTTACAGCACTATGTTTCAGCATATGCTCACAGTGATGTTTCATCGTATGACTCAGCACTGTGTTTCAGCATATACTCACAGCGGTGTTTCAGCATATGACTTAGCACTGTGTTTCAGCATATAAAAAAAACTTAACAGAATATAAATTTCAGAATTAAAACATGAGGATTCTGAACATCGTTTTCAACGCAGAAATAAAATATCAGCAATATGCAAAACTCAGAAAATATAGACACAAATATTTTCGGTCTAACTTCGACCCTGGAAAAACCCACAAGGGGAAAACCAGTGAGAGAGGACTTTGTATTATTTATGAGCTTCTGAGAAATTCTTTTACAGCATATTCATTATCAGATATTTACACAAACTTAGCTGGACATTCCTGTAGCTTTGCTCCTCAATTTCTGAACCAGAAATTCGTACAACTGTACGACAATTAATGTTGTATGGACTGTCACAAAATTTGTGCCAAAACTCTGTTAAGACTGTATGAACTGTACGGAAATACACTCAGAAATATATTACAGCAATTACCTCAATTTATGTGCCAACAAATGTTGTATGGCAGCCTTGGAATGCATGCCAATACTCTCAGAAATTGCAGTTGTTGTCCTCCTCAATTTCTGTGCACATTACATGTTGTATGACCTCCACAAATCTGTACGGTACGGCATGTTCTTCCTTGCTGTTTGAAATCCATACTTCTCTTTTCTTTGGGATGCATTCTCTCCTTCAGCAAATGCTGTCTCTTTTCTCAGCTCGACCTCTCTCTTTTCTCTCTCTTGTTCTCTCAACAAGAATGTTGCAACTTTCTTGTTCTTGGCATCTCACCAAGAACCTCTTGGCATCTCACCAAGAATCTCTTGCTCTCTCAACAAGACTGTTGCTTCTTCTTCTTCTCTTGCTCTTGGCATCTCACGAAGAGCCTCTTGGCATCTCACCAAGATTTCTCCAACTACTTACCCAAGAATGGGTGCGCCCACTTGCCTTAGTCAACCTCATGAGGGAAGGTGAGGAGTTTTATAATCTAACGACTAAGATTAGATTAGATGGGTGGCTGATATTTGGTGTCTCTTCACTCACCCTCACTTTAATCATAAAGTTATCTTTTAATTTGCATCTCACAAATTAATTTGACTAAGACCCACTTTCGGCAATTTCTCCCCCTTAGGCGCCTAGGGAAGAGAAACACTTGCCTTGGTACATTATTTTAATTTAAAATTTAACACAACCAAGGACTGGGATCCACTCCGGGCTTCGATCTTCGGGGATTCTTTCTAATAATCACCATGAGACTCCCGAAGGGCCAAACAAAGAATTGGAGAAGGTCAGAGATCCATGGTCCATGCATCCCCATCAACAAATGATCAAGATTGACTCTGGGCTTCGGGACTTCAAGAATTTTCGCACCAAAACAAATTTTACCCTCAATCCTCCATAGGGACAAATACTTGATAATAAACTAACACATGTACCTGACAAACAACAGTCAGGATTTAATTTTTAGTTCAGGACTTTGATACTTTCCCTATTTCGTGCAAGAACCACCAACTTCTCCTAGAGTACCGAATCTTCAAATGTGTGAGATCTACGACTCGTGTTATCTTGCGAACAGATCCAATGACTTGGATATGATATTATATGCCAACCTAGGTCTATTCCATAGCCAATCTGATGACTGACACTCTTCCCAGTGATCTACGGTGTAGATTCACTATGGGATTTCGTAACTTCGGGGATTTTCCCCCACTTCCAACAAGCAACGAAAAAATGTTGGAGAATCAAAGTTCAAAGGACTTGAGGGTTTAACGTTTTCACTCCTTCTACTAATATGACAATAGTGCGAGGTTCTAACTTCTCCCAAACATATATCATCCAATCTCTTTTAAACAACTAATTTTATACTCTTTGGGGACTTACTCCCACTATCACTCCTCGATATTTGTCTCTTGGATGACTTGAACTAGGGAGAACACTTTGTGCTTCCCTCTTGAGCTTGGGACTTAAATAAGTTACCTACTCACTCTTTTCACTTCTCCACATTATGTAACTTAGATTGTTCTCTAGCGCACAGTTGCACTATCTCTCCTAAGATTGGAAGTTCTTCAACTTCAAAGGGGCCTAGCCCTTTTTTCCTCCAGAAGACTTCTTGTTCCCTCCTGGCACCCACACTCTTCCTCTTGAGATTTCGAAAACAGTCAGAGTATTCTTCCAGTGACCTCCTGGCACTATGTGCTCTTCCTCTTGATCTTGATCAACACTTAACGAAGTGTTGACTTCATGCACTCTTTGGACTCTCTCTCCTGAGCCTTGGACTGAAAAGACTCACCTGTGCACTCCTTGTGCATACTCTTCCTTCTGAGCTTTCACAATGCTCTGAATGTAGGCACACTCCTTTCTCTCGCTCTGTGCAATCATTGCACTATCCCTTCTGATCTTATGACCTTTTTTTGTGTGCCCACCTTTCACGCTCTTCCTGAACTCAAAACTGAGTTCTTGTGCACTCCTTGCAATGGCTTCTCATAGTTTTCTAACTAATCTAGTGTGCACTCCTTGCACTAGCCTTGAGAGCCTACAACACTTATAAACTCACATAGATAGGGGATTCTATATATTCCTGCAAAGGGAACATTTAAACATTCACAACATTCATAAATATGCACAGTAAATATTCATAAAACACATATTCATTCACATAGAACACACACACAGAGAATCACATGCAGGGAAATCTATTTTCATTAAATCTGAATGCTTTTTACAATGTTTACAAGATTGGATTGCAATAGAGTCTAAGTTTTTCTCTCCTCTCCTATCTTGAGAACTATCCTATTCTCATGCTCTCTTCATGATCTTCTTTATACATTCTAATTCCTTCTAATCTCAATACATTGATATTTTTATAAAAGAGGGGCTTCTCGAGCCTTCCTTACAGACTTACATTAAATCACAATTAATTTACATCTAGTTTGAATCAGATCTAGATTCATCTACTCATCAGCTACTAAAGGTGACTTACATGAAATTTGAACAAATAAAATGGCTCTACTCTCCTCGGTCCTTTACAATATTTATTATAATAAATCATAAATTTGAAACAAATCCTGTTCCTTCTCTCTCTCGAGATCTACTCCCTCCTAGTGTGTTTCTATGTTGGCTTTTGACAAACTACAGATTCTCTTGCATCATACTCCTCTATTGACAAAAGCATGATATCTTTCTCATAGCTCCTTCGATGCTAGTATTGAGATCCCCGAGGATCCCAAACTCCACTTTGGAGATGTCCATCTGCTCCTCTGCCTTTCTATTGTTTTCATCTTGTTGTTGCTGGAGGCTCTCCTCCTAGTTTCCAAATTTTATGTTGCAGTTCCCCTTTTATCTTACCACTGCAATCTCTTCTTGTCAGCCTCGACTGGTTGTTGAGTATCTCCTTTTCTTACTTCAGCATTAGTCTCCTTATCTCCTCAATATCCTTGTCCATATTGTCTATGGGATGGCTCCTCTCCTGTAGTCATATCTATTGCATCTACTCCTCTTCATCAATCTCCAACTTGGACTGTTGAAAATTCCTGATCTAGGTTATTTCTCATTCTCCCAGGGCTTCCAATTCTTCATACATATTAAAGGGAAGATCATCCTAATCGCCCATGCTAAATTCATCTCCTGTGTCATTGGCTTACCACTCCACTGTAGACTCCAAATTTGTAGAAATATTACTGAGCTTCTACTCAACCATCTCCTCTGACAATTTTCTTTCTACCAATTCCTCTATCTCTGGATTGTCCAACCTATCTTTGCATAGATTCAACTCTTCCTCCCAATGACTGAGGATGACATTTGAATTCTCCTCCTTAGCATTCCTTTGGCTCACAACTGTGTGGGCATCCTCTTCTTTCATATATTGGGAAGATTTCAGTGTCTGCTCCTTCTCCTCCTCCATGACAGTATTTGTTGGATTTCTTTCCTCTTCTCAACCTGCAACATATAAATTGTTAGTTTTAAATACATTTTTCCCAATGGCCTATTCCTTGGATGCCTCATGCATCACCTCCTCCTGTGAAACACATACATTGGCCTCTGTTGGGGTTCTTGGTAGGAATATGTTGATTCCCCCGATGATCAGAGTGCACCTATGATGCTCCTCCTCAAGAGTTGGATTGTTCAACTTCTTATCATATTAATTCTTATGGTATGAAATCCCACATGAATATTCATGCTCATGAGTCTTCTCACCTACCTCTTCGTTCTTATCTTCTATCATCACTCCTTGTTGATCTGAAATCTCCTTTGATTTCCTGAGACTATCATGCAATCACATCTCCCTCTTCTTTTCTATCAACACTCCTTGTTCATATGAATTCTTCTATGAGTTCCTGAGACTCTCATCTAGTCTCATCTCTACTTTTCCCACCTGGAAACCTGACTTTCCCCCTTTTCCCTCTTAGTAGTCTATGAGATCTTCAACTGACCTATTCTCATTTTCATCCTGTAAATCTATGAGATCTCTAGTTGATATCCCTTCCTCATCACTGAGGCTCCCTCAATATTCTGGTTCATAGATGTAAACCATATCCTCCTCTTTGTTCCTAAGGTTTTCCACTTTCCTCAGGCACCTCCTCAGCATCTGCTTCTTCTTATTAGAAATCAACTGTTGGATAGGCCACTTCACCTTCTTCTTCATGGGCCACTCATACCTCTAGCTCCCTTTCTCTCCTTGTTGTATGTTTTTCCATTTTAGCATCAATTTGTTGAACTCCTCTCTAGTTTCCTTGAGTTTTTTTTTCCATCTCCTCTCTTCTCATGTTCTTGAGGTATCCTCTTTGACCTTGTCTATGGACTTCAATAGCCATTTTATCCTCTCCCTACCCTCCTAACAAGTTTGTGGGCTTCCACTTGCTCTCTATGAGATACAATTATCCTCTCCTAAGATCGCCTTCCTTAGCCTCTAGTTCACCTACTGGAACCTTCTCTCTAAGATTTTACACTCCTGATGAGTGTAGGTGCACACCTTGCAATCGCTCCTTCTCCTGAGCACTCTTTTCTATCTAGCTGCTATACTCCAACTTCTCACTTTAAGAGCTCCACAGGATCTCCTTTTCTCCAAGAACACAACTGGTCCTTCTTTTTCATCCCACCTTCTTGTCTATTGTCTGTTGCATACTTGCAAACAATTTTTTACACAGAGAATCAGCACTATGCCTCTCCTCCTTTTCCTTTTGTCTACAAAAAAAAAATCAACTCTGATACCACTTGATGCAAACCCCCACTCCTTCTAGGGGTTCACGTGACCTACGGGTCTAGGATCATTCTTATGAGGATATGATTTAGCTCTTCGATCCATGTTGGATCCCCTCCAATGTAAACATGCCCCTTTCATTTTCCTCAAAAGTAGGTCTGTACAAAAACAAAAACCCGCGACCGCTTTTCTCTAAGCCCCTTTTTATCTTGACATTAAATTCCGGGTGCTAGCCCATTTTCCCTGGCGAAAATATCATGTGACCATGGGCTATGTCCAAGTTCTTATATGAAATAATCTTGTTCATATCTTCATTACTCAAATGCTCCAGAACTTTGGGCTTCTGAATTTTTACCAGCACAACCCTCTAATTCCTCCAAATGTCGAACTGGCGAGCTCTCGAATGAGTCAAGTGATCGATAATCAACACTCCTCCCATAACCAATGGCTGGATCCACTCTGAGCTTCAGGCTTCGAGGATTCTTGATTCTAATCAACACGAGACTCTCGAAGGTCCAAATGCTGAATTTGAGAAGGGATAAGATCCACTGTCTATGTGTCCCCATCAATGAACGACCACGATTGACTCCGGGCTTCAGGACTTTGGGAATTTCCACACCAAAAATTTTCTTACCCTTAGTCCTATAGAGGGAAAAGTACTTGATAATACAATTACACAAGTACCTAACAACCAATGTTTGGGATTTACTACGGATTTTGGGACATCGATATTTTCCCCTTTCTTTGCAACAACCACCAACTTCTCCCAGAGTGTCAAATATCCAAATGCATGAGATATACAACTCACATTATTCTGCACACGGATCTGAAAAATCGGATCTGATATTCTCCTCGTTTCTTCTCCTCTGGTCTGAGTTTAATCCAACATACTAGATCTGTTCCACGGCCAATCTAATGGATGACAGTCTTCCTAGTGATCTACAGTGTATATTCACTCCGGAACTTCGTATCTTCAAGGATTTTTCCTCCCTTCCAACAAACAATGGAAAATTGTTGGAGAAATGAAGTTTGAAAGATTTGAGAGTTTAACATCCATTCTCTTTCTCTTGATCTGATGATTGTGCAGGGTTATAACTTCTCCCAAACATATCTCATCCAGTCTCCTTTAAACAAAGAGTTTTCTTCTATTTGGGGACTTACTCCCACTATTAATCCTTGATATTTGTCTCTTGAGTGAGTTGAACTTGGGCACAAACCTTGTACTTCCCTCCTGAGCTTGGGACTTAAATAAGTTACCTGCGCACTCCTTGTGCTTTTCCACAGTCTGTAACTTAGACTGTTCCCTGGCGCACACTTGTGTTATCTTTCTTGAGTTTGGAATTTCTTCAACTTTAAAGGGGCTTGACCCTTTGTTCCTACAAAATAATTATTGTGCCCTCCTGGCATCCACGTTCTTCTTCTTGAGATTTCAAATGCAGTCAAATTGTTCTTCCAGCGCCATCTTGGCACTTTGTGCTCTTCCACCTAATCTTGATCAACACTTAACGAAGTGTTGGCTTCGTGCACTCTTTTCACCCACTCTCCTGAGTCTTGGACTATAAAGAATCACCTGCCAACTCCATGCGTGTACTCTTCCTTCTGAGATTTTACATTTCTAGGAGTGTAGGAACGCTCCTTGCACTCGCTCTATGCACTCCTTGCACTATTCCTTATGCTCGTATGACATGTTCAACTGTGCCCACATACAACGCTCTTTTTGAACTTGAAACTGAGTTCTTATGCACTCCTTGCATTGTCTTATTATATTTTTCTAACAACTCTGGTGTTCACTCCTTGCACTAGCCTTGAGAGCTAGAACACTTAGAAACTCACACAGATAGGGGATTCTATATATTCCTGCAAAGGGAACATTTAAGCACTCCTATAATTCATAAATATGCACAATAAAGATTCATAAAACACATATTCATTCACATAGAACACACACATAGATAATCACATGCAGGTAAATATGCTTTCATTTTTTTTTAATGCTTTTTACAATGTTTACAAGACTGGACTGCAACAAAGTCTCAGTTCTTCTCTCCTCTCCTCTCTTGAGAGCTATCCTATTCTCATACTCTCTTCATGACCTTCTCTATACATTCTAATTCCCTCTAAGATCAATACATTGATCTTTTTACAAAAGAGGGGATTCTCGAGCCTTCCTGGCCTACTTACCTTAAATTACAATTAATTTGCATCTAGTCAAAATTAGATCTAGATTCATCTACCTTTCAGCCATTAAAGGTGGCTTACATGCATATTGAACAAATACAATGGCTCTATTATCCTAGGCCTTTACAAAATTTATTACATTAAATGATAACTTTAAGACAAAGGTTGGTGCGTCTCTCTCTCTCTCGGGATATGCTCCCTCCTAGTGCACTATTGCACTGGATGCTGACCCACTATTGATGCTCCAGCATCAATTAATTTGACAACCTTCAAATTTTAAGTCTCCGTGGTGTAGAGTAGTCAGTGAGGGAGTTATATGTTAAGGAGCTCTGTAAGTAAAGTCATTAATTCGAAACCTTTGGGGACACCTCAAATCCAGACATGTTAAGGGCTGGTGTGGTCCAGGATGGGTGCAATCCTTGAGTGATTTTGACGACTTAGATGCCCTTGGATTGTGGCATTTCAATGACAGGCTAATCCCACAAGTTAGGGATATTTAGCTAACAAAAAAAATATATATGTGTTTTTATAATTTGTTAAAACTATTTTTAATTTAACTAATGTTACCTTGTCTTTTCTTTAGCATATCAATATTTTTCTTAAAAAAGAAGAAGCAGGGTATAATACAAAGTGTACAGTACTACAAGAGACAATATTTTACCATTTCAGGCGTGTTTGAGTGTTGGCCATAATCACTAGCCGATGTAGGGAAGTCTGTTTAGATCCAGGAGATCACATTTGTCAAATTTAGCTACAAAGTTTCAACTACAATGACCAACTACAAGTACGTTGTTGTTGCAAGTGAAATTTGGCAAATAAAATCTAAAAAATATGAAAAAAAATAATGAAAGTAAAATAAAAAGAAACACACAACAAAGTTAAAGTAGAGTAGTGCCATTTCCACACCTATCATTTTTTCAGAAAATGTTTACTATAAACTGTATATCGATATGGTACTTGTTTTACAAGGGAAGGCCATCTACAACAATGTGAATAATAACCATACGAATTTTCAGAACGAAAACCTTGGCCCAGAGGGTTTCACTGACATTCATAAAAGAGATCGGAAGTTCCACACATAGAACTTGGATATTTTTTTGGTAATTTTTTAAAGTTAATCTCTATTTTTCAAAGTATTTAGGAAGTAAATGAAACTTACCTGCAAACAACAGTAAAAAGTAAACAATAACTAGTAATACTTGCAAACAATAACAGTAAGTAGGAATGAAAATCACTGATGAATGATGAATTGAACGTGAACATTTTCAAACTTGCAGAAACAACGAAAACTAGCCAAGGAACCATTGAATACTTGCAAACAATAAACAATAAGTAGGAATGAAACTTAATGATCAATGTTGAATTACACGTGCATGATTTCTACCTTGAAGAAACAACGACAACCATCCAAGGAGCCAATAAACAAGTGAACTAGTGATGAATGAATGAGGGATGAATCTATGTGTAGTTTTTTGTTTGGATGATGGTTCTGGAACTCAATTGCATTGCAAATATATAGGATAAATATGTAACTTACAATGTTAAAGAAATGATGGAGGTGGACTTCCAATATTTAAAAAATTCACCACATAGAGCGATCATCTAACTTATTGACTTACCCTTCAGAGATTTTTTGATTTACCTATCGTATCTGTTTCACAACCTCACAACCAAATTTAATGATATCAATAAATGAATCTTATGACTTACCTACTTACCCTTCAGAGATTGTCGGACTTACCTTGCATATTTGTTTCGCAGCTAAATTTAATGATATCAATAAATAAATGTAGTATGTGTTTATATAAACTTATTTTATAGAAGATTTGGAAAAATGTATTCTGTTAGGTTCGATTTATTGACCTCAAAAAGAGCATCAATGAAGATTTAATATCCTGAAAACTTAGGCTATGTAAACATTCAATATGAAGATACAATCGGCTCCAAACTTAGGATATGTAAAAGTTGAAAAAAAGATATTTTCAATAAGGAGTCCAACCTATTATCCGATAGAATGTTTAATAAAAGAAATTAAAACACCCTGAAAATAACTATTTTACTTTTTCTATGTACAACTTTGAGGAGAACAAAAAATATGTCTAGTCAAATAGAAGGTCGCTATTGAAGCGAACAATAGATTCTTGGCATTTGGTAGGGACTAATAATACCTCCTAAATCAAGGTCATCATGGAACAAAATGATGTAGGAGCATCGTGCAAAGCAAAAGCACGCGACTTAGCCAAAGAAATAACTGGACACGCTGAGGAAGAAAAAGAACATGTTTCCATAAAGACCCGTTTTGAATTTTGAAACAAGGTCATTAATTTAATAGTTAAGAGGAACGTACTCACATTTATACTTTGGATATTGTAAACAGACCTGGGGAAATTCTCCCATCTGTCTTTTGTATTAAGGCATTTAAGCCAGTTAATGAAAGTAGGTAGGTTTGAATTAATAGATTAGACAGTTTTAGAGCATAGGAGGGAAAAGGGATATAGACACCCTCATTCTTGTATCACTGTAACATTAACACAGTAGCATAGAGAAGAAGAAGAGAGAGTTGTAGAGGATAATTCCATGTACAGGAGCTTTGAATTAATATATGAAGCTTTGCATCAGAATTCATGGTGTTATGATGTTTTCTATTTATACATGGTGAATGGTATGTTTATGGTTGTTTATTCTCTCTGTTTACACATTTGTTTTAATACCATGTGTATGTATGATTTCATATTGAATGTTTGAAGTCTGAGAGAGAAAGAGAATGAGTTTCAATTGTTTCTCTTCCTGAGTGAGAGAAGTTCCTACAAGGAGTGCAGTGAAACGTCCGCAAGGTGTGCATTGACAAAGGGTCTGAGTTTTATCTCAGAAGGCTCAGGAGGGATACCGTTGTTCTCATTCCAACATAAGTGAAAGTGAAGTACATAAGCCATGCAAGGTGTGCGGAAGCTGGTTGAAAGCTTAGAAATTATCAACCAAGGGGAGAGTTGAAGGATTGTTGTTGTAGGGAGTGCAAAGATTCAAAATATCAATACCCATGAGTATTTGAAAGTCTGTTGCAAGGAGTGTGAGCAGGAACACTTTTAGAGGTCTGAGTGTAAGTGAAAGATCAAGAGGGATAATACCTTTGAACACTTCAAAGGCGGATGAAGGTTGAAATGCTTCAAAGGGAGACGAGGGTCAAAGTCATCCAGCAAAAGTTAAGTTCCATAAGGAAGAACTTTGGTTCATTTCGCAGAAGTTGACAAGGAAGAATGAACGATTATAATTCTTTGAGGAGGGCTCACAAAGCCGCGATGACTGTAGGATCCAGAGGAGTTGCAGGTTAGATAAGGGTTGGACGAACTCATTTATTTGGGTTCAAGAATCAGCGAGGACTGTTGATCATGGTCAGGTTGAGCATTGGATCAGTTCTCGAATCCAGGGTTAGTTAAGTATGGGGGTCAGAACAAATTCCTTTGGTTGCGTGAATAGCCGAGTAGCGAGGAGATCTGAACCGTCGGATCCAGGTACGGGAGAACCATTGGATTAGAATTTCGCAGAGATATCGCGTATCAGGAGTTCGGGATTTGAGAGGAGTCAGTTTCAACTGCAAGAATTGCGAAGTGGCGAGAGCCGAGAGCTCACTTAAATGCATGGCACATCTGTCAAGTGGGGAATGCAAGGGTGATAGGTGGCGTGTATTCGTGTATCGAGGGGTAAACTCATTATTTCCCTATCACATCTCAAGATTTCGCAAAGGAGGAGCACGAAGGCTCTACACTCCAACTCGCGAGGTTGCGAGTTGCGAGAAGTGTGAAAGGGAAGTTAGACTATCGCTGACTATTGAGCCTCAAGATTTCGGAGGAAAAAAAAACATGAAAGCTCAACCTTTCAACTGGTGAGATTGCAAGTTGCGAAAGACGCTTGTGCTAGGGCCAGTTGTGGTCATGTGGAGGTGAAGCTCGTATCTTCTGTCTGTTTGCATAAGGGGGTTTCAGAAGGACCTGTGGATCGATTCGTTGAAGGTTCTGATAGGGATCCGAAAGAGCCACTTCGGCTCAAGAAGATTTGAATGATCCTACGCAGACCTTGGACCTGAGGGTACGGGGGTATGCATCACAAAATTAGCATTACGAGTGTAATAAGACCTACTAGACCGAGGTATTCATGGTACACGATTAGCAACAAATTCTCTAATTGATTTAATAATGGACCCTTCTCAAAATCCTCTCATGCACCTCATAATCCATCATAAATTCCTCCTCCACATCATTGCATTCCCCTAGAGTCCCATCGTAGATATATCCCATGGAGGAATCGAACCTTCATGGCTCATAAGATGCAATGTTTCCCAACTAGTTAGAGGTAATTGTAAGCTCCCAATCATTCACCATTGAAGGTAGGGAATCTTCCATTAAATATTTACATCAAGAATCACATCAAATTTTGAGAAAATATCACACGTGACTTCAAGATACATTATATTTTGTCAAAATACTTGAAATAATCTTTATCTCACCAAAAATAAGAAATATTCACAAATCTATAGAAAGTCTCTATTTTTTCCTTATAAATGGTGCACGAGAGCTCCACATATGGCATTTCAGCTCCATTGAAATCCCAAAAACGCAAACCCTGCATCAAGTTCCTAACTATTTTTTTTAGGAATGAAAACTACTTCCATAACAAACAGAGGACCAAGAGCAATGTTGGAGATATAAACAAATGAGTTCCTTTATTAAAATTTTAAATGGGAGTTGGCAGACAACATTAAATGTTGCAAAAAATGTTATCCACTTGCACTCAGTAGGGGGCATGTTTCATGTGCCTTTTCAGGGAGATTTGGTGGCTAGGAAGGTTGAAGGAAGATAGTTGGTGGGTGTTGTTGAGAGAAATAGGTCGCCACTAAAGGGATAAATACTTGGTGGCTTAGTTTTAGTCGATCATATTTCTTCTCATTCAGTTTTTGTCGGTCAAAGCTCATTTCAATCATAGTACCTTTGATGAAAAAACTATGACCAATAGGAACTCTAATTGACAATAAATATAATCGACATGAATCTAATTGATAGGGACTTTGATCAACAAGAAGTTTGATGAATGAATCCCGACTGATAGAAACTTTGAACAATAACTAATATGATTGACAAAAACATTGACAAAATAACTATGATCGACATGATTTGAGGATGGAACTATGATCAACAAGAACTTTGAAAAATGTATAGAAATGTTTGACAGGAACGTTGACTAATATGAATTCTAATTGATATGAACATTGATGAAGGAACTCAAGCTGACATAAACTTTGACCAATAAATACTATGATCGACAAGAACATTAACGAAAGAACTATGACAAATAGGAACTATGACCAACAAGAATTTTGAGGAACGAACTACAACCAACATAAAATTTGATAAATGAAGAAGATCACATTTCATCATAGTTCATGTTGGTCATAGTTCATCCCTCAAATTTATTGTCACTTATAAGTAGTCCATGTGGAGATGTCAAGCCAACACTTGTATTGATCATTTATTCACTTCTTCTCCTCATAATACCATAATACAAATATATGTACAAAGGATTGAATACATCAATTCTTTTTCTTTGGTTTATTTAGAGGGTTGTTGGATTTAAACAAAAATTCTATGGAGCAATCAGGTTTCCTATACAACTTATATTGACATGTTTAATAAAATAAAATAAATGACTATATTTTTACCTTCTAAATAATCATGGGCATTAAAAGAAAATATGAGTTTTCTCTTGTTTTTTTTGTGTGTATCAATGTTATTCTCCTTTGTATATTCATGTTAAAGTATCTCGAGGGGTTATTTAATTCAATCAATCACTAGAGTTGTTGGGCATATAACTAGTTTTGTGTGCCCCTAGGTGATTAGTTGAAATCTCCATAGGTTAAGAACATTAGTATATGCCAACATGCTTACTGAGGATGTCATCCATGAATGTATGGAGGCATCACTTGAGTTTTATTTTGAGAATTTTAGTAGAGGAAAACATATTCACGTTGTCATGGTAAAAGGGTGTAAAACTATAAAAAGTAGAGAGGCCCGTCTAACCCTTTACTTGATCATGTGTCAGTTAGGAGTGGGTACCAAGTATGTTGGTTATACTAATTTTTAGTATTCTATGTTGGTTAAATACTAATTTTAACTATTTTTGTATCCTCTTTGGATGAAGATTAGTCATTTTAGTTTCATGTTATACTTTTATCCCTTTGTATGGTTTCTATCACACCAAAATGAAATATAGATTTTATAAAGGAGTTTTACCTTATTGCAATATTTCTCCAATTTACATTATTTTTCTTATGTTTCCTCATGTAACCCTTTGTTTGAGCAAATCTCAAAAAGGAGGTGGTGTGCTAGGTATCCCATGTAATGTATGAAGTCCTTTGTATGCAATATACAATTTCCAATGGATTTTTATGTCGTGTTGATATCCGATGCAATACATGAGGTACTTTGTATGAAATGTAGAATTCACAATGGAGTGTTTACCTAATTGCACATTTTATCCATTGTACATTGATTCAAAATTAATGTTATAGGATTTTTTTTTTTTAAACCCACTAATTCATATATTTATTATCAACTTCTCAATTTCCCACAATTGTGTTTAAAATTGGTTTAATTCATTAAAAATTGACATTTAAAAACTAAAATTTAAAGCCATAATCGAAGTATCACATGCAATACTTAGAAAATTGATAAATAAGTTCACCCATATGAGTTATGTCTCCTGGTTTGCCTTAATTGATGATTCAATTGATTAAAAATGATGCAATTACATTAGTTCACCTTTTACATCAATTAATGGACTCGATCTACAAAAACTATCTCTGATGTTCTCTAGGAAGATAACAATGGTTTCTTCCTACAAACGAACAAATGTTTTTCCATATTCTCCCAATGAAGGGGATCTCTGTTGTCAATAGCTTGCAGGACCTAATTATCTACCTTAGATTGTTTCCCAGGTGCATGGTGTATGGAGAAGGTGCTATCCTTTTTAATCCCTCCAAATCCAAAGTGCTTAACACTAACAACATTGATCAAAGGGTACAACCTCTCCTCCTTCATTTGTTGATACTGAGAGGGGGGTGAATCAGTATCAAGTACAATTTTAAAAAACTTTTCCAACTTATACTTAAACCATTCAATTATATCCAATGATAAATTAACAATAGTATAAGAGTTACACCAATACACCACAATACACCATGCACAATATATATGAGAAATAATCAATAGTTTTTGTTCAAGGGAAGTAATGAC
>ML786357.1:110432-134181 GCA_009831015.1 Picea engelmannii | reverse complement strand
CATTAGGGCCGACCTGACACTTTCTTATTTTGTAATTCGTTTCTTTAATTGTCTTCAGGGCCTACATGTACAATTCACTTTGTCATCTTCAAAAATTCATTTCTCCTCAACCATGAGGATCCACGTGACGTGCCACATACCACTGGAAAGAGCATGATGTATACTATCCATCCATGGGTGTTGTATCTACATGTGCATTTTCCTTCATGTCCAAATAACTTCATCAATCTTGTGGTCCAAAACCCATGACTAGGGTTGAAATCAATGACAACAACCAATCTTCCAACATCATTCTCTCTCCAATGAATCTTCACTCTAGAACATATCTCTTATATGTATACTCAACAACCTTCATTTAGAGTAGTTACACAGATATCTTTTACACATTTGTGCTCCTCCTAGGAATATAGGGTTAGAATCTCCTCAACAACACGATATTTCTTCCTCTCAATCTACAAACAACTTCCAACGAGAATATGACTCTGTGATCTTGTCCTCGACCAACGAAGAGATAGATGAATAATTAGTTTATGGATAATTCATATATTTATTATAAACTTATCAATTTCCTGCAATTGCATTTAAATTTGGTTTAATTCATTAAAAATCGACATTTAAAAACTAAAATTTAAAACCATAATCCAAGTATCACATGCAATACTTAGAAAATTGATAAAGAAGTTAACCCATATGAGTTATGTCTCCTGATTTGCCTTAATTGACGATTCAATCAATTAAAAATGATGCAAGTACATCCATTCACCTTTTACATCAATTAATGGCCTCAATCTACAAAAACTATCTATGATGTTCTCTAGGAAGATAACAATGGTTTATTCCTACAAATGAACACATGCTTTTCCATATTCTCCCAATGAAGGGGCTCTCTATTGTCGATAGCTTCCAAGACCTAATTCTCTACGTTAGATTGTTTCCTAGGTGCATGGTGTATGGCGAAGGTGATATCCTTTTTAATCCCTCCAAATCCAAAGTGCTTAACCCTAACAACATTGATCAAAGGGTACGATCTCTCCTCCTTCATTCTCTCTCCAATGAATTTTCACTCTAGCACATATCTCTTATATCTATACTCAACAACCTTCATTTAGAGTAGTTCCATGGATATCTTTTACACTTTTTTTCTCCTCCTAGGAATCTAGGGTTAGAATCTCATCAACAACATGATATTTCTTCCTGTCAATCTACAAATAGATTCCAACGAGCATATGACCTTGTGATCTCGCCCTCCACCAGGGAAGAGATGGATGGATAATTATTTTATTGAGAAACGATATATATATATATATATATATATATATATATATATATTGAGCATGGGAATATCATTCCTTCTCCTCAATGACTATAGATGGGAAAATGTGGCATGGATAACCTCAAAGGTATTTAGATTTCAACAATCAATTCAACATAACCTAGAAATAGCCAATCAGTGATGGTATTAATGTGATCCCTCACTTTATTGATCACACATCATCTTCTTCGGCTTGATTTTTTTTTCCACGAGATTTGGGAAACATATCGGTTGGGGGGGATCCTTCTAGATCACTCCTCCCCACTAAGAAGATTTTGGACCACCAAAAATTTGGTTTCATTTAGAAAATAAGTGAGGGTACAACTCCCTCACTTTTTCTATTTCCATCCATAATTATTTTCTTGGATGCATTCCTTTTAGTCCCACATGAAAGTACTCTACATCATTGATCCAGGTGGATATTGGTCGCCACCCACTTGTTCCAAATTCTAACTGGCTCATCTTGACAGTTTTCAGTTCATTACATTTCTCTATAATGGGGACATTTATTTGTAATTATGGATTCTGCACTTTTGCGGTTGTATTGAATCTCTACACAACATCCAGATGGATATTGGTGGCCTTTGATCTAGTCCAATTAGTCTATTTTGGTAGTTTTCATCTCAGTACATCTTTTTGTACTTTTGGGGTTGTTTTGAGTCTCTAAACGACAGTTTTTGGGCTTGCCATAGTCAAAATATCAACGAAGATAGATGTTGATGCTATAATGTGTATTTCTCTAAAATACCTTTTCAACAGGCTATCACACGCCTAAAATGGAGATCATATGAAAAATTTACGACCCCGAGAAGTTGATGTACTAACTTACACCAATGAGGCCCACATGACTTTTGGCGCTTCATCTCCTAGGGTTAGGTTTTTGGATGTCCAAGGTTTTGGATTCCATTTTTATTATCAAAAAGGCCTTCAAAGCCTCATTGTACTCATCTTCTTGCGAATGAGAATAGTCGCCACATCTCTTCTCAGAGATAAGCTGCCACCATTATAACTAGTCTTTCACTCTGTATTTTTACAGTATCTCTACATTTATTTCATGAATAGAATTCATGTATTACTGTAGTTCTTTGTTTCTAGAAATATTTATGTGTGTTTGCTTGTAATATCATTGCTTCCATTTCATTCCTCTCATAAATTTTGATTAATGGTATCATAGCAGGCTGCTCTTGATTGTTTTTTAGTGCATTTCCCCAACGAAGTCCGAGTATAGCAAGCTAGTTCTCGAGCTTGTTTCTCTTGAGGAAAATCACTCTCGCATGACCAAGAAACCCTCCATGGTGGAAGAAAGTAAAAACGATGGAGCATAAGATTCTATTAACCTGTTGCTTGAGAAAGTTGTCATGCGACAAAGGAACGAACTGATGGAGAATTTTTCCCACATCCTTCAATGTTTTCCAATAGAAGCAAGTGCATATTCATCAAGAGACAATTTTGGAGGAACCTCTCCCTTCGAGGTACAAGTTAAGTTTGATATTTCTGTATTTGAAGGTCATATAGATGCGGATGTCGAAGAAAAATGGCTAAATCTGCTAGAAGGTTATCTCTTTGTTCACAATTTTTCTGATAGGGAAAAGTTCACCTTCACACTCCTCAGGGATCTCCCCCATGTCAAACATTGGTGGGAAACTTATTGGAAGGAAAATTCCATAGAGGAATTTGGAATATACGGGGCCGATCCCACTTGGGATTTTTTTGTGGATGTTATCAAGGAACGATATTACCATCTTGATAACTATGAATACTAATGCATGATATGGAACACATTGCAATAAGAGAAGAGCCAAACAATGCTGATGTTCATAAATACTTTCCATACCTTGCACACAAAGCTTGGTATCAAAGACTCTGAGAGACATTTGGTTCTGAAATATCTTGGGTCTCTGCATAGGTACATCCAAACCAAAATGGATTTCCTAAACATCTCATCATTGGGATTTGTCTATTGATATGCTATCAAAGTCGAGCAGAATTTTAGGCACAATAAAGAATGGGAGTTCAGGTCTAAAAATATCCAACAACCAAATCATGATAAATAAAACCCTAACCAACAACCTCCCGATAGTCAATCCAAGACACAGGAAAAAAAGGGTAAAGAAAAGACAAAGAATGACACTGGGAAGTGGTGCGACTTACACAAAATCCCTTGGCACAACACTGATGAATGTTTCTCAAAACAGTCATTGGTGGTTGAGATCAAAGACAAGGAGTTGAACCTTGATTCAGAATCTAATCCAAAAAATAATGAAAAAAGACAAATCATTGACGCAGAGCCCATTGCTATTGTCGCTACTGCAACAATTCAACCAAAAGAACCAGTAGATCCTGAACATGGGGAGCGCCTATTCCATTCATAGATGTGGGTGAAGGGGATCCCATTACATTTCATTGTTGATATTGCCTCATGCCAGAAGAACCTAATCTCAGTTTAGGTCGTCAAACAGTTGGGGTTGTTGACAACACCACACCTACAACCATACAACATCGGGTTACTTCACCAAGGACAAGATATTTGTGTCATCCAATAGTCTTTCATGTCCTATGGTATCCAACCCTTCAAGGATGAGGTAGTGTGTGATGTTTCCTTTATTGATGCCTGTGATGTTATTTTTGGCCAACTATATATGTGGAAACATCATGTTGTTTATTTTTCTTGACCCCGTAGTGCCATTATTACTTTGACGGTTCATCTCTATAGGATACCATAGGTAGTTTTGACTATTGTTCCACCAAAACAATGTCGCAAGGTAATCTCTCATACTAAAAAATTCAGCCTCTTCACAAATTGTTCAAAGGATGCATAGAAGGCCACTAAAACCATTGTAGCCTCAACACCTTCTATCCAGTAGAATCATATTGCAAAACAAAAAAAAATATTGCTTCTTCACCTACGATGGTGCCTACACAATGCGTCATCAAGCCTAGACACAACAGGTTGGTGGAACAAATTCAACCCTGCCAACAACAGGTTCATGACAACCTTCCACAGACCAAGCAATGCAACTTCTCCAAGAAGGCACGCAACTCACCAAGATTCAGATTCAACAAACTCTTTCCCCTCTTCCCATGGCACTCAACGCAATGGAGACCATTGCTTCCTAAGGGGGGAGGAATGATCTAGGTGGATATTGGTGGCCACCCACCTATTCCAAATTCCAACTGACTCATCTTGACAGTTGTTAGTTCAACACATTTCTTTGTAATGGGGTCATTTCTTTGTAATTATGGGTTCTTCACTTTTGAGGCTATCTTGAAGCCCTACACATCATCTAGGTTCATATTGGTGTTCGCCCATCTAGTCCAACTAGCCTATTTATGTACTTTCAGGGCCATTTTAAAGCCCTAAATGATGGTTTTTGGGCTTTCTACAATCCCACTGTAGACAAAGTTAGTGTTTGAAGAGTTAATGCATAGTTAAAAAATATCACACGCCTAAAATGAAGATCATATGAAAAATTTATGACTCCAGGAAGTTGATGTACTAACTTACCCCAACGAGGCCCACATGACTTTTGGCGCTTCATCTCCTAGGGTTAGGTTTTTGGATGTCTAGGGTTTTGGAATTCATGTTTATTATAAAAATGCCTTTAGAGCCTGATTGTACTCAATGTCTTGCGAATAAGTGTAGCCATCACATCTCTTCTCAAAGATAAGTTGCCACCATTCTAGCGAGTCTTTCACTCTGTATTTTTACAGTGTCTCTAGAATTCTTTCATTAATAGAATTCATGTATTACTGTAGTTCTCTATTTATGGAAATATTTCCATCTATTTAATCGTAATATCTCTTATTCCATTTCGTTCCTCTCATAAATCCAGATCAGTCACCTCTTCACAAATTCCTCATTTTTTTATCAAGAATAACATCTTCCCAAAACTTGTCAAGATATTCAAGAGAAAAATATTCAACAGAAGGAACTTTGATATTCTCACCTTCATCCATGATCATGGGAGTATCATATAGTTTCAAGTTTTCAACTTTAACCACAAAATACTTTTTCATATATGGAGGTAAATCCAACCTGAAATCACTGTCACCAATATTTTCCAAAATTTTAAATGGGCAATACTTGATTGGCTTGAGATTTTTACCTTCACCTTTAAAGAATTATTTTGTAATTTGTAATCAAAATTGATCACCAAATTGGAAGTGATGATCAAGATGATGCTTTCTGGGCCTAGCCTTATAGTTGGCTTGGATATTTTCCAATTGTTCACATATGGATTGATGAGCCAATTGGATCTTCTAGATGAACTTCTTTCCTTTGTCTGAATAATTACACCCATCCACTACTAAATATTTTCCAAGAGTGAAGTCCATAGGAGACTTCAGAAAATATCCAAAACATGTCTCAAAAGGAGACCTCTATGTAGAAGCATGTATGGCACAATTATGGGCATGTTGTACATAATATGATTTTTCATCCCAAAACTTAGGATGCTTGTTACAATATCCTCAGTGTAAGTGTACCATTATCCTATTGACCACTTCTATTTGTCCATTGGTCTACACATGGAAAACAATGTTCTTTTGAAGCTTGATGTACATTAACTTAAACAAAGTTGACCAAAATTACCCAAGAAAGAAGGAGTCTCAATCAGATATAATGGGTGCGGGTAAACCAAAATGAACCCAAACATGTTGGAAGAACAAATGTGCATTGCCTTATCCTCTCACTTGTTTCTTACAAGGCACCAAAACATGTACATTTTGCTAAATTTGTCCATAACAACATATAGATAATCATGACCTTTCTTTGACATAGGCCAATCCCCTACAAAATCCATAGACAAACTTTCCGATGGATGAGAAGGTACATGAAGTGGCATATAAAAACCCAATTTTCTATTACTTGGTTTGTTAGTTTCACACACCACACATCATTTTTCATATTTGGACACAATTTCATACATTCAAGGCCAATAATGATAGCATTGTAACTGAGTTATTGTTTTTCCTATACCTAAATGACCAGAAATAAGAGAAGTATATGTTTCTTTTATTATATGCATTCTTTAACCCCGTGGAATACAAAATTTACCAACATGATATAATAACTTGTCATGTACATGATAATCTAATTATTCCACTTTAGTACCATGGATTAGTGTTTCATAAAAATCCTTACAATCTTGATCTCTATCATATTGTTCATTGTAACTTTCATGATCTAATGAACTATGTTGTAAAACAATGTATGGATTAATAAGAGGTCTAGATAATCTATCAACAACTTTATTTTGCGTACCTTTCTTACACTCGATCATTAAATGTAATTGTTGCAAAAGTCTCATCCATCGAAAATGACATGACTTGTGTAGCTTGGTTTTTGATTGGAGATACTATCAAGGCTGATGATCCATATGGATGATTGCCTCTTTTCCCATCCAATAGTGTTTCCACTTTTTCACACTTTGAACCAAAGAATACAATTCTTTGTGATAAGTAGGATAATTTCTTACCACACAAGTGAAGGTATAAGAATGGTAACAAATGGGTTTCCGTATTTGAATTAACACTGCATGGAAAATCATTTGCATCGGTCTTAATATCAAATGGTTGTTGTAAATATGGTAATGCTAGAACTGGGGATTTATTGATATTTTCTTTCAAGGTCTCAATTTTTTTTTGTTTACCTCCCCAATGAAAGACCCACTTAGTACTTGTAAAGTCATGTAAAGGAGATGGAATAAAAGAAAACTTAGCATTGAACTTTCTCTTATACTGAACTGCCCCTAGTAACATCCTAACTTCTATTATATTACTAGTCTTAGGCCACTTCATAATGGATTCAACTTTAGAGGGGTCAATTTTCAATTCACTACCCCCTATAGCCCAAGTAAACTAAATATGTTTTCCCAAATTCACATTTTGACATCTCCATGCACAATTTTTCCATTTTCAAAATAACTAAGACTTTCCTAACATGATTTATATGATCTTCCCAACTTTGACTGAAAATCAATATATCATCTAAGTATACTATTACAAAATCATCTATGAATGGCCTAAATACATCATTCATAACCTACATGAAAATAGCAAGACCATTATAAATCCCAAAGGGCATAACCAACCATTCAAATAAAAATTGTTTTGTTTTAAAAGTAGTTTTCCAAATATCATATTAAAAAATACTCATTTGTAATAACCACTTCTTAAGTCTATCTTAGTGAAATAAGTTTCATTTTTCAATTGATCCAACAAATCATCAATACAAGGAAGAGGGTAGCAGTTATTCACTGTAATTTTTTTCCATGCTCAAAAATCCACAAATATTCTCCATGTATCATTTTTCTTTGGTACCAACACAATGGGTGATCTACATGGAGAAGTACTTGGTCGGATGACTCCTTTCTCGAAAAACTCCCTGTAGTTTACCTTGGACGGTAATATG
This sequence comes from Picea engelmannii, assembly GCA_009831015.1. NCBI lineage: Eukaryota > Viridiplantae > Streptophyta > Pinopsida > Pinales > Pinaceae > Picea > Picea engelmannii. The sequence goes on along the minus strand of ML786357.1, from coordinate 126,457 downwards.
GGGTAATATGAAGTAGTGTGAACACAAATACATAGGCCTTATTTACTAACAATGGCCTTCATTACATAGAAGTACATAATCATCTATCTATTCTTATTTCCCTTGGGTACCTCCCTAGGTACCCGATACTACCCCCTAACTACACTACACTCCCAAACATGCTTATTTATTTCTTAATTCTCAAGAGATGAATAACGATGGGGGGCTATGGTTCCACAAGAGAGAGGAGTCCAAGGGGAAATTATTTATGGGTATTAATCCAACCTACATTCTTGAAATTATTATCTTTGTGTATAAACTTCTATTTGTTGATTGAGTGTATGAGAGGCCAATAATTAAACTCATGTAAGAGGGTGGGTTTGATTGGTCACATCCCATAGTTATTGGAGAGAATGGGCTAAGGTTCAATCATCCTTGAGAAGAGTGTGAGTCAAGAAAGAAAGGAAGAACAAGAAATTCGTATGCAGAAGAGGGGACAAGTTTTACATACAAATTTTGGGTACTAGAGAAGGGAAGAGGGATGGGAAGAGGACCAACCATGGTATACTTGAAGACAACCATTGTTTGGATATATTTTTATGCTGAGATAGAGTCCTGTGTGCCAATAAATCGAGTTGTAAGCATGTGGTGCGATTTCCTATTGAGGAAATATATCACAGCCTTGTGAAGACTATTGTGAGAAAACATGAAACAACTAAGAGTTCCTAGAGTTTCCAACTAAGTGATTCTTGTCCAACAGAATGCACTAGTGGCCCTAATAAATGAATGGTACAGCCCGAGGGACTGGGACAAGTGAAGGGTGTACATTCCTTAGGTGGTGCAGGTTGTGGGGAAAAGAGAGAGTTGGAGGTTTGGAACTATTGTGAGACTAGAACCTGGGGTTGGGGCTGCTCTCTGTGGAGAGTGGATAGCTAGTGGGCCAGATCTCCTTGTGGATTCATAGCCTTAGATTAGGGTTGGCTTGTTGATGAGAGAAAATGATCAACAATTCCTATGACTGAGATTTTCATCCTTCGGTTGCAACCAATTGGTTAATCATTAACATATGAGTGTTTATGTTCTATTCTTATGTTAAATTCCATTGTGTAAATAGTTTATATGAATGTTGTTTGTTTTTTTTTGATTGAAAAATTGTATTCATGTTTAATATACACTGTTAGATGCATTAGAGATGTAATATCAGTCAAATGGTCAAATATGTGTATGATCTACGATCGGTTAGCTATAGGAATTTGACTAGCAATAAATCTTAATAATTTAATGAGTTTATTCATGTAATGTTGCTCAGCTGGATGCTAGGGACATTACAAGGAATGTGATAGGAAAAACTACAATTTGTGAAGTCCACGAAAACAAAAATACAACAAGCCTATGGAGGGAATGTCCAAGGTGCACAATAGGAGGTTGCAGATATAGTTGTGATAGAGTCTTGGTGATAAATCTGTGTATGAGTGTATTAGTGAGGTAAGGAGAGTCATGTGACTCTATTGAAGTTGTAATCTGAGCCGACAATGCACATATTATAACTATTTCGCAATAAAAAAGACTTAAAGTAGTTGTTAGGCATGGTTTATGTTGTCTGCAGTATATCAATGGTTATCTTCTATGTTTCATTGTTGTTCTCATGAATTTTCATCTTCATTGATGTATGCTTAAATATGACTAAGTATTAAAGTTGTTAAAAATTATATAAGTATACAACTATTGCACTAGAATAGGAGTGTGACTCATTAGTAGCCAATAACGAAGTATGGGGTCCAAACGAAGTATCCTTGGTGTGGTTGATGGTGCATAATATATATAACAAAGGTATGGTTGAAAATGGGATGGAGAGGCAGGTTTGGGTGCACACCTTGTATAGACCAGGTTAAGAGTAAAAACACATCAATAGGTTCAAAGTGAAACACTTAGACATTGTGGATCATCTCCTTGATGATGATAAAATAATGGTAGAAGAAGTGAGGAAATGATGGACACTTGCCTTAGTCTTTGGAGTTAGATAATGTTACGAAGATGTAACAAAAAATACTAAGTTTGGGCATGAAGAAGTGCATTCTCATGATTTTGGAATGATGGTTGGAATAGCTACCCAATTAGTCCAAGGCATGGGGAAATTCATTGTGTAGAGACACGATAGAGTTGGTTGAAGTATGGGTGCAGCAATAAGATCACAGGATTTCAAAAATTAGGAATTTTTTTGAAGTCAACTGTGTACTAGTCAATTCTGGAAAGTAGTGACAACATCAGTGGAACCAAACAACAACAAGGAAGAAGAATTACAATGAGAGAGTGAAACAGAGTTGGGTGACTCTCATCCTTGGAATTGGGTGAAGTGATTTCATTGACTCAACAAAAAATTGTGTAGAGTTGGGTGCATAACAATTTGGTTTGTGGAAACTTGGGTTTCCACTTCGCAGGTACACTTGGGGTTTCCACTTTGGAAGAATTTGGGGTTTTTGGTTGGCACAAAACTTGGGGTTTCCAAAAGATTTAGTTGTAGTGGAGGCACAAGTTCGGGAAGTGACTTGGAGACAGTAGATTTTGTTGGAATTGTCGAGAATGAAAATGACTTGAGGTGGGGGAGTATGTAAATTCTTTGTCTAGATGGGTAGAGAGACCTTCACCCAAGTCCTCAAGAAAACAAAATTGGGGTTTCTCTCGCACCCAAGTTGCCAAAGTAGATGCCTTGGGGATGAAAACGGGCTAAGGGGATTTCCTAAGTATGAAACGACCAATATACTAGGGCACACTGGCATCTGGAGTGCACTAAGGTTGGGCATGTCGGCACCAAGGGACACAATGGTTGATGAGCGCATGGGCTCGTTTCAGAGATCCGGTATGCAAAGGGGTGCAACGATTCGTTTGGGTGACCTGGTCTGCGAAGGGAGACAATGATTCATTTGGAAACATGGGTTTGTGAAGGGGTGCAACACCTTGAAAGGACACGATGGTTCACGATGGTGACCTTTGGATGCCTATAAGAGAATACGGGAGCACAACCAAGGAAGGGATATATTTAGAATACAAGGAGGGAAATAATATCTATGTGGTTCCGAGGCATATGAAGAGGGAGAACTCCATTAAGGAGCCATGTCTCTCCACTTGGGAGGACTTGTGTTGCCTCGAGGAGGATTTTGTGGACAGAGTTGGGAGAGCTTATCTTGGGCTAATTTTGTGGAAGTATACATAAACAAAGAGACAACAAGTCTACACTTGAGGGAATGTTTGAGGTGCACTACATGAGGTTGTGGAGACGGTTGCAACATAGAGTCTTGGTGATCAATATGAGTGTCTTGGTGAGGTTAGGCGAATGGTGTGACTCTACTGAAGTTGTAAACTGCGCTGGTAGTGCTCATATTGTAACTATTTCACAACAAAAAATATTTATACGGGTGTTAGGAACAATTTCTACCACCCACATTATATCTACATTTCTCTTCTCTATTTCATTGTTGTTCTCTTGGATTCTTATGTTCATGTATGTATGCTTAAATTTGACTAAGTGTTAAAGATATTAACAATTGTCCAAGTATACAAGAGTTGTTTCATTGTTGTTCTCTTGGCTTCTCATGTTCATGGTTGTATGCTTAAATATTACTAATTGTTAAATCTATTAGCACTTGTCTATGTATACAAGAGTTGCAACAAAGTAGGGGTATTAGTTGTCGATAGCCTAGAACAAAGTATGGGTTCACATCCAGATAAAGTATTTATTATCACATAAAATGTACAGAGTCATGGTTTTACCTAATTTTTAATTTTTGCTATGTTTTCTCTCAGAAATAATCCATTGGTCTTGGTTGTTCATGTGATTAGTCTTTATGATATCAGTCATGTTCTAAAATCTTAGGTCTGAGTCATAGGGGTATGGTCTCAAGTTTTTGAGTCATGTGTTTTATCAATAAATCATGGTCTTGGTTTGTCCTAAGTCTAGGAAGCTAATATGAAACACATGTACAATATTCTTCATGTCATCATGGTAATAGTCATCATTTGTAAATAAGGAAAGGTATAAAATTCATCTCCATTTTCATTAAAATACAACATGCTGCAAACTAGTTAAAGGCCCTACGAACTCACAGTGTGCTGCAAACTGTCACATATTACCACTTTTGGTGATACAAACTCTCTTTAACAACTTATGGTGGATAAAGATCTTGAAGAACTATTAGTGTAATTTTCAACAACAAGAAGAGGATAACGCATTATGTATGCAAAATTCAATCAATTTTGCTATGATATCTTATATATGCAGGCATGCAAATCTAATGTTTTGTCCTATGATGCTATGAATATACTGTTTATGAAAGTTATTTTCATTACTCAGAAGTTGTAGCAGGTTTATCAAAGGTTTTCAAGGCTTGTTCCATGGTTTTGGCATCAATTGAGTTGATTTGGCACAAAACAACACCTATAGGAAAGTTTGCATTGCTGCTATCAGAGGCGTTGCAAACTCATTTCCTGTAGCAACATATTCTAAAGATTTTATCATAAATACCAAATGGCGATGTGGGTTCTTATGATTTTTTTTGTGGAGGAGACTGATTATGGCATTGACCCGATGACCAAAAATCATCTTGACCCATTTTGGGATTTGAAATATAAAGTTAGAACACCAGTGCACTGCAAATTGGCGCTGCAAACTCATTTCCTGTAGCAGCTTCTTCTAAAGATTTTATCATAAATCCCAAATGGTGATGTGGGTTCTTCAGAAATGTTTTGTGGAGGAGCATGATTATGGAATTGACCTGATGAGAAAAAATTATCCTGACCCATTTTAAACATAACATTAAAAAACCAGTGTGTTGCAAACTCGTGCTGCAAACTCAGATAGTTATTTGATATTCTCATTGTTTGGAGGTTGCCACCTGTCAAGGAGGGTTTGAATGAATTATCAAAGATCAATTAGATTCTAAAGGACACTTGCACTTAAGATTTAGCTCCATTAAAACCTCATGTAGTGAGTTGGAAACAAATTTATTAAGGACTTCCAACAACTTCCTAAAACTTAGTTGTTTGTTGAATTTTTGTCTCTTTGACTGTTGCCACCTATCTCCAAGGCCTAAAATCCAATGAAAGAGATGGGATCCAAACTCCTAATTATATTTTGGATGTTATTTTATATTTAATGAAGGAGGGAGCTCTTGGAGAAGGGGTACATGACTGGAGAGATTCTTGAGAGATATGCAGGGGCAATTTTATATGTTTATTTGTAAGCTTGAGAGTTCATGATGTAGGAATTTTTGTCATTGGAGATTCATGAAATTTTTTTATTAGAATTTGTGTTCTTTATTATCATTTTACCTTGTCATGTTGCTTGAATGGGATTCCAGGCATTGAAGATCAATGGATGGGTAGGATATTCATGAGTTGCAAATGATTTGTAGTAATTCCCTCCTTTCATGATCTTTGTTATAGTAATCGTTTAAGTCATTTTTGCAGAGAGGATCCCTTCTTGATGACATTATTCTTTTTGTTACCTTCATTATACCTTCATCCATTAATTATATCCCTTTTGGTCTGGTAGGAAGCTTGAGTTCCTTTGATCTGTAGGATGTGTTGACTCCTTGCGTATTGGAATGACTTTACAGACAATTTTCTACCCTCATTCGTGCTCTTCCTTGCTGATCCACCTGAGTTTTAAAACTAATTTAATCACTTATATCTAAATGGGTATTGGGTTCACTATTGATGCAGTATGGAGTGACTTTCAGTGCTAACATTTTTGGCACCGTTGCTTGGGACAAAGTTGAAGATCTTCCCTGGGAGAATGACATTGATTAGATCCATATTTGGATGCTGAAATGAAGCTGGACATATTAGGAGTGGATCATTCACCTAGCGAATCCACTCCATGAAGAAATGATCCATTGGAGGCATCACTGATTCAGTAATACACCAGATATAAAAAGTATGCAGAACATAAATAAAATGCTAGAAATGGCAAAATAACAACAATATAACTAGACCAATCACCACAATAACACTGAAATGATATAAGAATAACAACATAAATGACACTTTGATTCTGAAAAAAATGTTCACGGGCCTCTTCGAGGGGGCAACCTCCATTTGAGAAGAGATCTATTACAATAATATCCAATCTAGGGTTCTCATACCCTCGACTCCTATTTATACTAAATATGTCTACCAAAAGAAGCATCTAGAGGAAGATCATTCTAGAAGAGGAACCTTCTATTAGGTCTTCTTACATTCGACTTATTCTATTTTATTGCAAGGCCTTATTAATATTGACCTTTATTACATCTGAATATATTGTTCTACCTATGTTCAGGTTAGGACCCTAACATGTCCTCTCCCTTAAAAATAGCCTTGTCCTCAAGGCTTGAGATGTGGAAATTGTTGCAGAATGGTAACTCGTTCCCAGGTGGCATTTGTTGGAGTTGTATCTTTCCACTGGACTAACACTTCCTTGATGGTTCACTAATGCAGGCGATGCTCACGCTGGTCCAAAACTTCTTGTGGTTGTATCCAAATGGATCCTTCTTTAGCTAACTTGGGAAGGTTGGTTTGAATTTGGCACTTAGTTCCAATAACATTCTTTAAGCATGAAACATGAAAAAAAGGATGTAGCTTCAAATGACTGGGAAAAGATAATTGATAGGCCACTTGTCCCACATGCTTGAGAATGGTATAAGGACCATAAAATTTGGGCGTTAGATTCTGACAATGCTCGACCTTGAGGGAGTTTTTCTTGTAAGGTTGCAGTCAAAGAAACACTTGATCCCCTTTTGCAAATTGATGTTCAGAGAGACCTTGATCTTCTTTTTTCTTCATTCGATTCTGTGCCATGACCAAATTCTCTTTGAGGGTATGAAGGATAGCCTCTCGAACTGTAAGTGTTTGTTCAACCACCTGGACCTTCGAGATACTTGGTAGGTATGAGAGAACTGAAAGTGGCTTTTGTCCATATACTGCCTCAAAAGGAGTCATGCGTGTAGTTGTATGGTATGAAGTGTTGTACCACCATTCAGCTAGGGGTAACCATCAAGCCCATTTCCAAACACTTGTTGACAACTTCCATTTGACCATCAGTTTGGGGATGATAAGTTGTGCTAAGATGCAATTGGGTGCCTTATAGCTTGAACATTTCTTGCCAAAAATTGCTTGTGAAAGTTGGGTCGCGATCAGAAAAAATAGAGTGCGGTATGCCGTGAAGCTTGAAGACCTGATCCATGAAATTTTGAGCCACCGTGGATGTTGTAAATGGTTGTTGAAGAGTGTGGAAATGATGATACTTGGAAAGGCGATAAACAACTGCCATGATGACTGATTTATTTCCCAATTTGGGTAAGCATGTAATGAAATCCATAGAGATATCCCTCCAAATAGCAGGTGGAATCAAAAGCGGTTGTAGTGTGCCCAAAGATTTGATTGTTTCTCCCTTGTTGAGTTGACACACATCGCATTCATCGAAAAAATTATGAATGTCCTGTTTCATACCATCCCAAAAAAAAGAACGTTTGACTCTGTTATAGGTTTTGGTGAACCTTGAGTGCCCCGCTGTGGGTGTAGCATAAAGCTCAGAAAGTATTGTGGATTTAATCTTTGATTGTTTACTTAAATACAAATGGCCTTTGTATCGAAGCTCATCATGGAGCCAAGAGTACCCTGGGGAAGGTGGAGCATTGGACTGCAAATGTTGGATCAGATGCGAACTTTTGGGATCTTGTAGCCATTCCTGGCGAACGTCTTGGAGCCAATCTGGTACAATGAATGAAAGAGAAAACGGGATCCTTCGTCTTAATATTTTTGGGAAAGTGCATCCACAACCACATTGTCTTTGCCTTTCTTGTAAATGATCTCATAATCATATCCAAAGAGCTTAGTCAACGATTTTTTTTCCTCCAGGGAGGAAATGCGTTGTTCCATAAAATACTCGAGGCTTTGATGGTCTATCTTAATTTGGAAGCGTTGCCCCAATAGATAAGGGCGCCACAGATCAATGACATGCAGAATAGCCAACATTTCCTTTTCATAGAATGATTTGCCCAGATTTCTTTCAGATAGTTTCTTGTTGGTAAAGGCCAAAGGCCGACCCTCTTGCATAAGGACAACACCAATTCCTTTCCCTGAAGCATCACATTCCAAGACAAAGGTATTTGTGAAATCAGGAAGGGCTAGGACTGGAGTGGTGCACATGGCCATATTCAAGGTTTGAAAATCTTGAGCAGTGGCTAGGGTCAGAGTGAAAGAGTTTTTTTTTAGGAGAGTAGTGAGAGGTGCTGCAATCTTTCCATAATTCTTAACAAACTTGCGGTAATAACATGTTAAGCCCATAAATCCACACAATATTTTGAGATTCTTTGGGTGAGCCATTCTTGCATAGCTTCAATATTTTTAGGATCCACCCTGACGTCATCCTTGCCAACCATATGACCCAAGTACTCTACTTCTAAGGTGCCAAAAGCACATTTAGACTATTTTAGGAAAAGTTGGTGTTGAGGGAGTAGATGAAGAACTTGATCCACATCAGCAAGATGGTCTATCTAGGTCTTTCTATAGATGAGGATATCATCAAATAAAACTAAGACAAAATGACGTAGAAAAGGACGGAAGACATAATTCATGAGGCTTTGGAAGGTGGAGGGGGCATTACACAAGCCAAAGGGCATGACCAAAAACACATAGTGGCCCTCATGAGTTCTAAAGACAATATTGGGAATGTTTGCCTCTTTCATACGTATCTGGTGGTAGCCCGAATGAAGATCAAGTTTAGTAAAGAATTGGGTGCCACTCAATTCATCCAGGAGGTCATCAATGATAGGAATGGGAAATTTTTCTTTAATGGTAAGTTTGTTGAGGGCACGAAAGTTAGGACACATTCGCCAAGAATCTTCTTTCTTCAAGACAATGACCATAGGAGAAGAGTAAGGGATCGTACTAGGGTGGATAACACCTGCATTAAGGAGTGCCTCGACCATTTTCTCAATTTCATTTTTTTGGGAAAAGGGGTGACGATACAAACATATATTGTGAGGAAGGTTTCTGGGTACAAGGGGAATGTAATGATCATGAACACCACGGGAAGGAGGGAGTCCCTAGGGAGTGGAAAAGACCACTTGATGTTTAGAAAGGATGGCTTGGAGGTCTTGCGACACCGAGGGTGTCTTTGCTGCCTGTATGGCATGGAGTTGGACAATAACACCATAATGACCCTTTTTGAGTAGCTTTTCCATGTGATGGGAACTAATGATCTCAGGTGAACCGACGATGATGCCTTGGAACTTGTATTTGTGGTCCTCCTGGTCAAATTGCATGGTTAATTCCTTGAAATCCATGAGAATGGGACCCAAAGTCCTTAGCGAGTCTGCACCCAACACAATGTCACAACTGTTGATGTCAATAGCAAACATATGATATTTCAGGTGGTAGTCACCAATTTGGAGACACAGATTTTCAAAACTCTCTCCACATTTCATCGATCCACCATTGGCAGTCATGATTTGGAAATTATTGACGGTATGGATGTAGCAATGAGTTTCTTGGGCAATGCAGTGATGAATAAAATTATGGGTGCTTCCACTATCAACCAGAATGATGACCTTCTTATGCTTGATGTAACCGATTAGCTTGAGGGTTTGGGGAGCAGAGAATCCAGTGAGAGCATTGAGGGAAATGATCGGTTGTACTACGGGAGGGTCTAAGGGAGGGGTTATGTCAGTGGTTTCAGGTGACTTAAACACAAGGGAAGTTTCAACATCCTCTTCCGAAATATCGTCAGATATGGCCATAAAAATCTTTTGTTCCTTACACTTGTGGCCCGAGAAATATTTGTCATCACAATTATAACAAAGGTCTTTGAGTTGGCATTCAACCATTTCGTCCCTGGTCAATTTTTGGATCTTAAGTGGAGCGGAGGGAGTAGTGGGATTTACTGGTTTAGGGCGAGGGATAAAGGCGCGTTTTCGGTTTTGAGAAGATACAACCTGTTGTTCTTCTTATCTCTTTTAGTAGCCTCCACCCAAATCTGAGGCCGAGCGATGAAGACATGGGCCCGAATATCATCCTTGAGGCCATTGATAAAACACTCTCAGAAAAAGGCATCAGAAATGCCCTTTGTCCGAAAGGCCAGGTGCTCAAAGGAAGCTATAAAGTCTTCCAATGTTCTTGATTGTTTCAAATTTCTCAAACGACCCAAATGGTTGGTGTCAGTGTCAAAGCGTTCATAAAGCTTTTCCACGAAGTGTGTCCAAGAAATATACCCTTGACAGGAAGTTTTTCTCCATTGCCACCATTGCGAATGTTCTTGATCTAGATGGAGAACACCATACTGAAGTTTGGCGAAGTCATCTATAATTTTGTATAAAGAGAAATAATGTTCCATTTGGGTTACCCAACCAGTGGGGTCTGAGCCATCAAATTTGGTCACATCCACTCGCAGAAGGGGTAGATCACGTTGAAAGTGATGGTGCTGAAATTTATGGGAATGAGAGGAATGTTCACCTTTAGTATGTGGGGGTGAGTCAAAAGAAGGGTTATCTGTAGGGATATGAATCTTGGTACAGAGTGACGAAAAGACAGATTCAAGCTAGGTGGTCACGTCTTGCTTGATTTCCTCCATTGACGATTGCATGGTTGTATTGATGGCGACAACATTGGCACTGAGTTGCTTCACTTCTTGTTGGGTCTCGATGAGACTAGATTTCAAGGTATTGAAGCAAGCTTCCAAGTCTTGGTTGCGGGTATGGGCCATGAGGACGAGGGAACCGAAAAGGGGCGGGTGGGGTCAAATTTTTTTCTGAAAAATGATATGTATGAATGTGATGAGGGAGAATAGATGAATCCAATGGAATAGGTCTCAAATGGCCCATAGTATTCTAGTCTGAAGAATACTGCAGTGATGAAATGCCCAAATTCTTAACCAGGAAGAAAAGTGTACTTACTTGGCAACTTGAACACAGTTGCACGGCAATAGATCTTATCTGTTTTAATTTGTTTATGTTTCTGTCCCCAAGGTTTAAGTATTCAAGGGTTCTACAGACAAGGGTTTGCCCTGTGTTATAGCTCTCTGATATACGTGTGGGGTCCAACAATAGTACTCTTCCCAATATCTCAGGGCACTAATTAAGGAGGATAGACCGTACCCTTAGCCGTACTACCCGACTACCCAGGTACTAGAGAGTATCTTCTTGAGTTTTTTTCTCAGTGGCACTAGAGCAGCTAGGGGGCCAAACGGTTTATCTAAAGAGGGCTTCAAGAAATCTAGGTCGATCCGTACATAGGTGTTGTATGATGTACTACCACTCAAAGGGGTACAAATAGGGGTTACAAGGGTAGCCAAAAAATGTGTGCTTAAGAACCACTTGTATTTCCTGCGTGTATGAATCCCTCAACCGCGGGTGTATGTGTGTAACGACATATCTGTGTGGCTTAAAGACGTCGAAATACATCTCTAGCCTGAAAAAAAAATTACCCACAATTTCTTCCAAGGAAAGTGCTCTGATACCACTTGTAATATACCAGATATAAAAAGTATGAAGAACATAAATAAAATGCTAGAAATGGAAGAATAACAACAATATAACCAGAACAATCACCACAATAACACTGAACTGATATAAGAATAACAACAAAAATAACACTTTGATCATGAAAGCAATGCTCACGAGCCTCTTTGAAGGGGAAAATTCCAATTGAGCAGAGTTCTATTACAATAATATCGAAGCTAGGGTTCTCATACCCTCGACTCCTATTTATACTAAATATGTCTACCAAAAGAAGCATCTAGAGGAAGATCCTTCTAGAAGCGAAAGCTTCGATTAGGTCTTCTTACATTCGACTTATTCTATTTTATTGCAAGGCCTTATTAATATTGACCTTTATTACATCCGAATATATTGTTCTACCTATGTGCAGGTTAGGACCCTAACAGATTCAAGACGACAAAGGCCATGGAGGTTATCTTGGCATGAAGGTTTGCACCTCTCAATTTTTCAGTTGTCCCTGGTTTTCCAAATCTCGTGCCTCCACCGTCAGAATGGATGGATTACCTTCCTTCTTTCAAAAAAGACAATGGGGAAAATCTTGCTCAACATCTCATAACATTTCATCAATGCATTGATCAGCTAGACATACGTCATGAGAATGTGTTGATGAAAATTTTCATGTACTCTTTAAAGGGCGATGCATGAGAATGGTACTTTTCCCTTCCTGCTCCCAACATATTTTCCTTGGGAGATTTCCATGATGCATTCAATGAGCACTGTAAAAGGTATTTTTATAAAGAACTTATCTTTGAACACTTTTGTGAGGAATTTCATTCATATATTCAACATATAAATTTCTCTAGTAGTGAGGATGGAATAGATTATACTAATGAAAATGTGGATAAGAAATCATTCATACATGGAAATCTTTCTAGGTATGCTTCCCAAGAAGAAGGTTTTCGAGATATAGTTAGTCATAGTATTGATGATTACATGGTTGTAGATGCATCATATTTTCCCCCTGATGAACCTACCATTTCAAATATAGAGGAAGAATACCAAACAAATTATGAAGAAAAAATTGTTTCAGAATTGACTATAGAGCTTCATAATAGCAATCAAAACATAAACTCATTCTTGAATAGTCATGGTTCTTATAAAGAGCAATTTTTTATATCAGTACATGATGAAAGCATCAACAATAAGCCTATTTATGAAATCCATGAATCAGATTCAGGGGAAGGTATTAAAGGGGGTCATGATGGACTAATGTTGGTTGGAGCAAATAATAATGAAAAGATTTTACAAAATCAACCATTATTGCCCTTTTTCCTAGCAGATGTGGATCAACAATTTTCAGAAATTGGTGAAGCTATTATTGATATTCCTCAATCAATAATATAGTATTGTTTTCTTGAATGGAAAGAATCTAGTTGCCTTTTCCAAGATCCAATGGTTATTTGCATGGACTTGAAATGGAGTAGAAATCCTTCTCTCTTCGACTTTTTAAATACATAATTTAGGAGTTTTAAAAATGATCTTCAGGCCTGTTTGCTCCTATATTTTTCCGTTCTTATCATTTCATTTATTCTTAAAGATGGAAGTCTGGTTCAGTTAGTTACCCAATTCCTTGCATGGCTGAACTAGAAATTTGTATACACTTGATCACAACAGTTTATTGGTTAGAAGTATAAATGTACATAAATAAGATCAGTGCATGAGCATTTGGTTTGTTTTCAGTTTTGGAATAAGACTCCATGCCCAATATAATAACAACTAGTCTTTGTAAAATGTTTTAACTTCCAGGATAGTGAACAATTAGAATCATATTCAGAAGTCAGCTAAGGCACTGGAATTGTAGGTTCTTGGCAGCTCACAAGGAGCGTATCATCCCCAGTAGGAGCCATATGTTATCGTATAGAATGCACACATCCATGATTTTCCCTCACTTTTAATTGTTGCTAAGTTTGTTCTTAAAAAGACTCCATTGGTGTTGGTCAGTCATGTGATTAGTCTTTCTGATATCAGTCATATTTTAAAATCTTAGGTCTGAGTCATAAGTCAAGGTTTTGAGTCATGTGTTCTATCAATAAATCATGGTCTTGGTTTGTCCTATGTCTAGGAAGCTAACATGAAACACATGTACAAGATTTTTGTAAAGAAGGAAAGGTATGAAATTCATTTCCATTTTCATTAAAACACAACGCGTTGCAAACTGATTAAAGGCACTGGAAACTATCACATACTACCATTTCTGGCGCTACTAACTTGAAGACATGTTAGTGTAATGTTCATAAACAAGAAGAGGATAAAGCATTATGTCAACAATTTTCAATCAATTTTTCTAGGATTCATGAGCTGCAAATGATTTGTAGTAATTTCTTATTTTCATAATCTTTGTTCTAGTAATCTTTTAAGTCATTTTTGCATTCTTCTTTTTGTTACCTTCTTTATACCTTCATCCATCAATTATAGCTCTTTTGGTTTGATAGAGCTATAATTGTCTTTGTTATTGCTAAGTAACCAAGTGAGAAAGGTTGCTCTTCACACCCTCAAAAGGTGTATGATTCTAAGGCACACTAAGTGACACTCTAAAAGTTAGAATACATGACAGAATAATTCTTTCTAATTGTGAAAAAAATAAAACCATGAACATCCCTAAAAATTAAGATGAGAATACATATAAAAGGAGAGAGAAAAATAACAAGGAGCAGATCTAGCAATGAATGTACGCACCTGTATATCTATCCATGACACAATATATCTATCCATGACACAATCGTAAAATTATTTCAAAACCCCTTTAATTACTTCAAATCCGATGCTAACAATGTCAACATTTGAATCTATGAACTCAACGAGGCCTTCTCAGCTAAAGTATCAAGGGGGCTGAAATTCTCTTCGATTCCTCACTTGGGTTCAGTCAGCAGACTTTCTAGATCGTAACCCAAGTGTTGATCTAAAAAAATGGAAATTCCTAGATGGGAAACTAGTTTTTAATCAGGTGTTTTTGGTTCAGAAAATAATGTCAATTGAATAAATTTATTATGCTGAAAGGCGTATATCTATTGGAGATAGGCACAATTAATCACTTTTTAATCTAAAATTTTAATCTGATGGCTAACAATTGAAGATCCTGGCATCATATGATTGCTACTTTAACTGATTAACCTTTGAAATTACCACATTTAAAATTAACTTTTAGATTTTCTCAATTCTATGTGCCTTTAAATTTTCTGAGAAAAAACTTTGGCTTAACTGATTAACCTTTGAAATTACCACATTTAAAATTAACTTTTAGATTTTCTCAATTCTATGTGCCTTTAAATTCTCTGAGAAAAAACTTTGGCATCGCCTTTCAACGTTCACCAGCCACTTTTCAGCTGTACTAGTTTATTTCTTCCAAAAAAAAATGTGGCAGGCATTCAGGCAAGGAGCCCTTGGCCGTTAGGCGCCCTTGGCCGTTAGGCGCCGATCTTCATATTTAATATTTATTAAAAGATCGATCGGATGGAGGTCTGGCTGGTAATCACTTAACGCCACCGTCTTTACAATAAATTTCTGAAACTATAGTCTGCGTTCCTTTCTTTAAAACAGTGACGTGTATGTGGGCAAGAGAATCTCACCATTGCATTGGCTCCTTGAATAATCTCTTTTATTTCATGCTCACCTGCTGCTGAAGCCTTTTACACTTTGTCCTTTACTATAAGTCCGAGCCAGGCCAGCGACACTGTCTAGAATTGAATGTTGCGAACACCATACCATGACCAGATAATTTTATTGGTATACCGATCCCCTGCTTCCTCAGTTTTATATCTGTAGACTGTGCCTGCTTCGATGAAAGCCTTTACTGGTATGAAGATCGTCCGCCTCCTGATTTCTGTCCCTCTACCTACTTCGATGAAAAACAAAGATATGCGAGAAAAGCTGAAGATGAGTTAAATTAGCGTAACGGTAACGGTAAGCGACATTCTGTTAAAATTTTGAATGAGAGTAGGGTCACGGTAAGCGACATTCATCGGGTTCGCTGAATTGTAGATAGATAGTATGATATCTAAAGATTGGATGAGAGTGGGGTAACGGTAAGTGACGTTCATCTGGTCCGTTGGATGCATCTGTGGATAGTTTTCATCCTGGAGAGGCTACATTAAATGCTCCAGTACGAAAGCCAGTGAAAGCGAACTTGCCATAACGGCCGTTTGTGTCTCACAGCGTTTGGAGTAAAGTCGTGGCCGGCCGGAATCATTGATGGCTGTAGTCGAAAAAGGCCATTCAATCATTGGCCTTTTTCGACTACAGCCATCAATGATTATAACTGCGCGATTGTTGCAAGCTATATCCTGTCGTCCAGACACAGTCAAGTTCGCTGTGGTAATTTTGGAGCAGCAGTTCACTGTTGTTAGTTGTTATTATTGCACTTCTGCTAATGGAAGAAAGCAAACCACATGTACTGGTGGTTCCAAACTTGGCGCATGGCCATCTTATTCCATTCTTGGAACTGGCAAAGCTGCTCGCCTCACAGGGCCTCGCGGTTTCTTATGTAACGACTCCGGTGAGCGCCAAACGGCTCGAGCG
>ML786357.1:88375-100964 GCA_009831015.1 Picea engelmannii | reverse complement strand
GAAATGTATCAATGCATGTATTGTATTTTAAAGAAATATTCATAAACATTACATTTAATTTATGCTATGCAATGCATTTTAAATAAATATTTAGAGTTCTTAATGTTGTTTTGATTTTGTTTAAGTTTAAGTTATAAGATAAGTTGCATTTAAAATACCATTTTTAAACTGCAATGCTTGTTATTGGGTTTGACTCTCCTCTCATATAGTTGATTAAACAAGATCTCTTCCCAAATCTTAATTATATATATATATATTTATTTATTTATTATGTTGAGTGAATTTCTTAAAAGTGAGAACTTTGGGAACTTGGATAAGAGTATCAAACTTTGGGAACTTGGATAAGAGTATCAAAGATATTAAAAAAATATAAAAAATATTTTAGATTACAATCATACTTTAGATTACAATGTATAGAGATATTGATACATTTTAAATCTTATTTCAATAAAATTAAAGATGAATAGAGGACAATGCTTATGCTATTGCAACAACCACACTATTGAAATTACTAATTTAATTTGTGCTAAGAATTATATGAATATATTTAACACAATACTGAAACTTTAATATCCATAAATATTCCATTAGAAAATGAGAAACAAAATTGAAAATACATATATACAAATTTAACATCTTTTTAAAATTAAACTTTACTTATATAAACTTTAAACATCTTTGAAAATTTGAAGCAATATTTTTTTTGATTGGAAAAAAAAAATAGTACTACTCTTCTAATATGAAAATACAATAAAAGTTAATGATATGGTTGGGTGATATCAACTACATAGTGTAGGAAATGCTTGTGGTGGATAGGGTATTGATTTATTGGACTTTCATGTTTAGTTTGAACTTGAAGAAAAACATACATGCATTAAATATTTTTCATATCCACGACTAAAAAATGGATATTATTAAATTTTTTACTTAACTAATTTTTAAAATAATATTTAAATGTAGTCCAAGTTCTCAAAATTCTATACTATAGATTCCCTTTACCATATCATATTTGTAGTAGTTATATATATATAGACTTGCAGTTACCAAAAATGGGAAATGACAAACAACGTACGGTCGAATTTATGATTCAGAGTTGCGCGAGGGGCTATGTCGATCATCATTATCAGTGCCCAGCCAAAACCCTGCCTGCACCTGAGGCATATCTGCTACATAAACAGCCTCCGTACCCATCTGATACTACACCAGGGAACCTCTTTTGGAGCCGTAAACTGTACACTGCACGGCAGAGAATAGCTAACTTTCATTATGTTATAATTTTAAGTTAGATGACGAATTTAAATTTTATGTAAACATGTTTTTTCTTGTTTCAGGCTAGGATGGCATGCAAACCGTGAACCACCTCTATTCCGCTACCAAGAAAATCGACGGATGGAGAGCTTGCGAACAATCCTATAATTTTAATTTTAGTGATAATTGTAATCAATTGTTTAAAAGATTATTAAGCATTGTATCCCAAGTGAAAGTTCATGGGAATGGATTTTGGTGTTTTTCACAGAACATGGCTTCGCCTATGGTTGGATTATAAAGCGCAGACAAACCAACTTCTTCGGAATGAATAGTTTGACATCGGTTATAAAAACTCTAACTTATTTTATTAATATAAATAATTTTTTTATTTTATTTTATTTTAATATTATTTATTTTAAAATTAATGAGTATATATGTTTATATGAATAACTTTTATAAAATGGTTGTTGCTAGTGTAATTGTTGTATTCAAAATGAAAAATGAAAATAATATGAAACATTTGAAACCTTACATTATTTATACATAATTCAAAAGTAAGAAAGAATAACAATGGATAATTTTAAAATTTGAAATAAAATTGAAAATAATCATGAAATAAGTAGCAAAGCTATTTAATATATGTCACTTAAAAAATTAATTAATAATATTTAAATTCTAGATAACAATTAGATTTTCATTTTAATAAATTTAAAAGGTGCTAGGAGGACACAATAATGGCTTTATGACTTTCTTTGTTTCCAAATCTTTGAGAGTACTCTACACTAGCAAATGGACCATATCCTCCAAAAAAAATTAAACATCTAGCCATTAAAAGTTATGTCTATGAAACATTGACCCTTCAAAGTTGAGAGTAACAAGTAGTACAATTGGATAATGTTGAATTGTTGATTATATTATTAAAAGAAAAATGGGTTAATATGTTAGGTACTAGGGATTATATGGCTTGGTGGTTAAATAGATTGATTCAATTAGGGAGTTAGTGGACCTTATTTATTATTTATTGTAATAGCTAATCACTTAACAAAAAGAGGATTTAAGTGATTTGTGTTGATGGAAATGTAAAAAAAATGTTAAGTATTGTTAATGTAACCATAGGTTGACATTCAAAACAGACTTATAATAAATAAAAGTAATAATACTATATATTGATTAAATAGAAGTAAAAATCTTTTTATATAATCTCTTTATATACAAGAGAGGGAAATATGAGATTTATGTATAAAATAAACTATATAAATAAACAAAATAAAGTAGGAGAGAGATAACTTGTTTTTATCTTAGAAAAAAATAAATTATATGTAAAACATTACACAAGTGTCGTCGCAACAAAATAACTTGTAACATTATGAAAACATAAAAATATCCACAGAAAAGGATGAAGTAGTTTGAGAATTAAGCAAAAAAGAAAGATCTAAAAATCATATTTGTAATTTGAAGATTTATCACTCAAGAACGTCTCAAAAGATTAATTAAAGTCCAATTACAACTTTCAAAAAAAAAATTGTTCATTCTTCCATTCTTCCCATGCACATGAACATTGATAGTTAATCATTTCTCTCTCTTAGATATAAAGTTGAACACTCATATTAATTCACCAAGAAAGTTTCATGGCTACATAGGACCAACCTTTATAGAACTACACATGGAAGAAATATTTAAACCACTTTTATTTATTCATTTACAAAATTATTTTTTGAGTTGTTAGAATTTGGTGAGATAAGAGGTTAGAGTTTGTATCATACTATATATGAAACTTGGATCAAAGGAAAACTATGAGTATATTTGAGTTTCTTGTCCAATTCAAATCAAATCTATCACCTAAAAAAGATCTTCAATTAGATAAGGAATCCGTTCCTTTTAAGAATTATGATCTCTTGTCATTAAACTAACACTTAGTTATTATGGATACTTCTTCAAAGATCTAACAAGAAATTTAAAAGAAGGGAAAGAAATGAAATGTACATCACCAATGTAAATTTAATTTTGTGAGTGCAATGTGATCTTCTTTATATAATGGAATAGAAGTTGTAATTTTTTCTCTTTGAAAAAAAAAGAGAGGATAGATGCCAACCGAGAGTGTTCATTAACAATGGTAATGTTGAGTAGAGGTATGTATTGTGTTAAAGGATGAGAAAACTAAGGGAGAAATGTATGCATCATTTAGAACACCCTCGAAAACTTATTTCTTGTCAAAATCTAGTGAAGAGAAAAAAATTGAAAGATGATAGAGTTCGAGAGCATTTGAGGATTTTTATTAGAGACTCTCAAAACAACTAAGGGCATGGAGAAACTATGCCTTCAAAATTCAAACCACTCAACTATGTACACCAAAATTTACATTAGAAAAATACATACATTATTTGACACTAGGTTTTGAGCAATTTATACTAAAATATGTGTGAGTGTTTATGATTACAACATCGTGAGACATCCTCCAGGATACGTTCTCCTCTTTGAATGAGTTGAGTCGACCTGTGAGAGAGCCCAATGTTGGGTATGCCCATGTGATGGGGCATCGTTCTCCTCTGTGTAAGAGTTGAGTCGTCCCCCAGTGGTTGGGTGTGCCCATATGACGGGTGTATCGTTTTCCTCTGTGTGAGAGTTGAGACGATGTGGTACTCCAGATGATTCTCCTGTGGACTCAGTTGAGATAGAGATTTGTTGAGTATGACGTCCATGTGGCTAAGAACATGTGGACATGTCCATAGTGGTTAAGCACTAGTGGACGTGTGGATCCCTTTCTATATTGTCTAGAAGTGTAATATTTACTTTTAACCCTAATTGTGATGTAAAGGGTACAAGTCGACCCCACCATATGTGAAAGATAATTAAGGTTTATTGTAATAATTAATTATATTTTTGAGTTATTGAGTTTGGCCCTGTAGTGTCAACAGACACAACTATTGATGTGTCTAGCCTATTATAAATAAAGGTATTTTCCTCATTGAGGAACCACACTCACTCATGTAATTTCGAAATTTCAGCAAGTACATTTTAGGGCTAAAGTGCGCACCTCTCTTGGGTGCTAGTTTCAAGGTGGTAGAGCACCCTCTTCTGTGCATTAGTGTTTTATGTTTGGGGGATCTTCTCTTGGGAATATAGCAAAGGATTGATGGGTTTTCTTCCCTTGAGTAGAAGGGTTTTCGAGGATATTTATTGTGTTCTTATGTATGGTATTTCTTCTTCTGATCTTGGTTATTGCAACACTTGTGTATGGTGTAGGTGCATTTGTTTATGGTTCAAGTACAATATAAATGAAATAAACCTCATGCTTGAGCCTAGCATAGTGAAAATTCATCATAGTATCAAAGCATAGGTCTTGAATAATCCATTGCATAACACTTCAAGGAAGTCATCTTCTCTCTTCTCCAGAACCATATGACCTTTCTAGGGTTTCTAGAAAAAGGTATGACCCTCTCCTTTTGGGTGTTTCAACACTTTATACTTGAGTGTTGGGGCTACAAATTTCATAGGAGTGTATGTACTCCTTCAGTGCACCTCCATCAACCTTTAGATTGCATTTCCGAGAATTTCGGATTTTTGGCCCTAGGGTTTCTAGGGTTCCACAATTTTTCTGTAGAATTTCGTTTTTAGGGTTTCTACAGCTCATTGAGGGATTTTTCAAGCTTACCAGTGTTCTTATGAACTTCAAGGATTATTTATGGAAGTCATAAGACCAATGAAACCTAAGTTTTCTATCCTAGCCTAGTCGTTAGGTTTTTTAGCCCAGTTACTAAGGGTTTGTGGAAGAATCTGCAAACCATGAATAAAAAAACCTTGGTGGAAGATAGGTTTGATGGATCAAGCAAATTAAGTTCCTTGAAGTCAATACTTCATATCACCCTTGAATAGGATGACCTATTGAGTGTGATACAAAATATTTTACCAGAGACAACTACCGATGAAGAGAAGCAAGAAAGGAAGGAAGATGGCATCAAGGCAAGGAAGATAATCATATACTCAGTGAGATATCATCTCCTACCTTGTATTTCCAAGATGAAGACAACTTATGAAATGTATGAAGCATTGAAGAATATGTTTGAGAGTAACAAAACCCTCAAAGTTCTTACACTGAAGGGCCAACTTCAAAATATCAAGATGACAAAAGACGACACTATTGCTACCTTCTTCATGAATATTTCATAGATCAGAGATCAGTTGGGTGCCATTGGAGACATCATATGAGACAGATAACTTGTATTAACCACTCTTAGTGCTATTCCAAGACATTGGGAACCATTTCTTCAAAGTATCAGTGGTAGAGAACAACTACCTACTTTTGATTGTCTATGGACAGACTGCACCCAAGAAGAAATCAGACTTATAGGTAGAGGAGAGGAAGACTCCCCTCATGATGAAAATCATTCTCTTTCCTTTCATACAAAGAAAGAAGGAAGAAATAGAAGAAACTTCATCCAAGCATTCAAAGACGAGAAGACTTGAAATCAACTTTAGGGTATGACCCTCGAAAAGACAATTCAAAGATCTAATGTTTGAGATGTGACAAGTATGGACACTATGCGGTAAATTTTACTACCAGGAAGAGAGGAAGAAAACATGCCTCCACTGCTCACATTGATCTAGGCCCACCTCAGAAAGATGATGCTTTCTTCTTCTTAGCTTTCTTAGGAGGAACAAATGCAAGATTAATCATAATTGTAGACTAAGGTAAGTATTGTACTACATTATTTATTTGATTTCTTTATTACCCTCTAGTGCTTGCATTTTGATAATGAAGGGTATTATCCCTAGTGTGGGAGCCCTCATGACTTAGACCATTATCCCTGGTACAAGAGTCCATATTTTCTTAATTGGTTGTTATCCTAGTACGATATGTCAACAAGATATTGTAGAGGCAGTAAAGGACCTGAGAAGACATGCGATGTCTCTAGGATAGAAACACAGGAAAATGATGATGTCACAATTCCTCCAAGACATATGCTTATCCTTCCGATTTCAGATGGAGTCGCTTGACTTAGAGGGATTCAAAATGTTTGATAAGAAGGAAAAGATAATATCTTCTCCCCTTCAACAGATTAGAGGGAGACAACCATTGATCCAGTTGATCTAGTTGATTCAGTAGCTCGAGTAGATTCTCCCAGAGACATTGTAGTAGGCCATAAAAGGCCTTCCTAGGCTCGACATACTCTGCAGGTGGCATAGGGACATGCAGCTCCTCGAGGCACATTCTGAGAAATAAAGAGACCACAGAGGTTCTCAAGATATGTTTCAGCCATGAGCCACATCATTGATACTGAGCCCTCCTATCATGGAGAAGTAGTAGGTCAATAGGTATGTAAAGATGTCATGACAGAAGAGCATCAGTCCATCATGAAGAATGATGTGTGTGATATTGTTTCAATACTAGAAGGGAACTCTCTAGTGACTTCCAAGTGGATCTATAAGATCAAGTATGTAGTCGATGGAACTGTCGAGAATTATATAGCGATATTTGTTTACAGAGGAATATCACAGGTGGAGGAAATTGATTACGAGGAGACATTTGTATGGTGATTCAACCGTTCCCCATTGAACTTTGGTTGATTCAACCATTCACCATTGAATTGTGGTTTTGTGTCTTTTTATTGGGTTGTTGAAAAAATAAGCTTTTCGCTGGAAGGTTGAAGCTATATTTTGGAATTGTTCACCATTGAACTATGGTTTTATGTATTTCTATTGGATTGTTAAGTGAAAAAATAATCTTTTCACTGGAAGGTTGAAGCTATATTCCACATCACCTTGAAATCAATTTAATATTTTCTGTAAACACAATGGTATCACCGATAAAGCATAATGTCCCTCTTTTGCACAATAATATTTTATTAAGCTTATATGCTTCTTATGTTTTCCATGTTGGAATCTATGGAATTAATAAAATTTTAATTACAAATTTTAATGTTATAGCTATGAATTAATATCCTCTCGTCTCCAATCAATGAATCAATTGTCAATATTAATTTCCTTATATTTATGAATTTGTCTATTTATCATTACTTAATTTGTTTATTATTTTACTTTTACATAATATGATTAAGACTTTAATTATTGATATCTTATCAATTTTCATAACATATACTTTTGCAAATATAAACAAGATTACTTAACATTTACCTCTTCACTATTAATTTTTTACATTTTATAGTTTTGTTGTATACAATTATGTTTCTAGACTTGACATAAAGAAAATACCAGTCCTAGATTTCAAATTTGGATTGTAAAAATATTTCTTACTTTGATTATAATTGCTTTCTTTATTAGTTTATGGAACCCTATATAATCGAAGAAGTTACCCTTAATTAAATTTAAATTAGGTAACTGTTTTCTACAGCTCTCTGATTTAATTTAATCTTTTAATTCTTTCGATCTTCATGGAACCCTATACCTCTGAATTCTAATTGAGGAAGTTACCCTCAATTAAATTTAAATGAGGTAATTTTTTTCTATTGTTCTCTTATTTAATTTAATATTTTAAATGAGGTCTAGGTTTTACAAAAATCTTTGATTTAATTTAATTTAATCTTGTAATTCTTTCGATCTCTTGCAATAAAATTAGGTTTGGATTCATATTTTTAGTGAAGACACCGTGATCCCATTTAAAAACTAGAGGAGAACTTAACAATTTGGTGAGCCCACTAGGGCCCAACACAAGTGAGACTATTCTCACACACACCCTATTCAATTTGATAAACTGTATACGAATATATAGGCTAGGATAGCCCCTAACAACCTCCTAAATTTGTTGATCTCAAAACCACTCAAACACTACTCTAGCAATTTGTTTTAACCATTTCCTAACTATGAAATTCCGCCATTATTACTCAACACTCCCCCTTAATGGAGAAATGAGTTTAATACAATAAAAATACATAACATGCATGTCGGTCTTAGTCTTAGCTACGCTTACAAACATTACAAAAGACAATTCAAACAAAACTTTAAAATTTGTTTCAACTCCATGTATAAGTGATTTGTTTTCTTCCTCCTTTAGAAATTTTGAACCCTCTATGCATTTTCAATTTAAGTCTTCCTCTTTTGCTGAAAAATCCATGTTTCAACTTCTTATCCTTTATCCTCTTGTTGGTGTTTGTCATCAATCTGAAAATTATTTCATATTGTCCATGCTTGTCCTCTTCAAATTTTTCTTTGAAAAATTGTTTGTATGTGAACTGTTGACACATACCATTATCTATTGTTTTCTCTTAACCATTAATCTTTTGATCATCAATTTGTTGCAACATTAACTCATAGTATAATCTTATTTCTTCACGACTCCAATGCATGAGAATTTTATTAACTTTTTCAATTTCTTTTGCGTCCATGATGTAATCAACAAATTCCAAATATTGATTGTAGGTGAATACTACAATGTATTTTTATTCTACAACAACTTCATTGTTGTTTACTAACTTTGGCACTGCAATACAATACTTCACTTCTTCAACTTCAGCTTGTTGTTCCCAAAAGTCAAAACCTGGAGACTCAAAACCATTCATTAGAATATTTAAATCAATACAATTTTTGCTCTTTTCATTATGTTCTCATGCTATGTAGTTTCATGTAAGTTGTGTTTTTTCAAGCCATTCTGCAAGGAAATTCAAATCTTCTTCAATATATTTTGGCATTGCATTTGGGTACTCTTCTTCATTGTTGTATTCTTTTGTTGGTGCTCCTAGCTCTTTTGTTTAAACTTCAAATAATTCATCTCTATTAACCTTTATTTCAGTATTGACATTGTCTACAACATCATCTAACACATATCCATGGGTGAACAGGGGTTGGGTGGATGAGTTTGAATCTTCATGGGTCATTATAATCAGTGATGGATCTACTTTTGTGGGATTGTCTAGAGGAACTTCTTCGGTATCTTCTACTTGGGAGGGTGCAATGAGCTCAGTGAGTAGGGTTTTTTTGGTATTTATATTTTGGAGGATGCGATAATCATATGAATTGTGTGAAGTAGTTTTCTGGAATGAGCACTAAGGTGTCCTTGTATTTGTATTGGGTGTGGGGTTTTGAGCCCGAGGAGGTGGAAATAGGGTTGAAGGATGGGATTTGGGTGATTGAGAGGCAAAGGGGTTGTTGTAGTCGAGAGACAGAGGAGTTCGACCTCTAGGAGCTACTTTCCTTTCTATAGCCAAAGATCTCTGAAATGTTTTTTCTAAAGTGGATATTCAAACAACTCTACTTCTCGACGGAACTGAATTAATAAACCAACAACAAAATTTAATATGAGTACCTCTTCTGGATCTAGAATATGAAGTAAGAGGCACATATTTCAGAAGAATTCTATGTAGCCTTGCACTCCTTGTGAAGGGAGTTGTCAAAGTTGGTGCTATTTGATCCACAAGGATTGCACATACCTGAGTGTGTAGAAGCGATTTATCAAAGCCTTGGAAATTCGATCCCAGGTTTTGATGGGTTTCGAAGGTAGAGTGATCTGAAAATAGAAGGCTGACTTGTTATGCTATGCAAGCACCCCTACTTCATTAAAATAAACTTTATAGGACCTTGCTTCATGTGTATAAATATGCAAAATAAACTTATGTGTTAAGTTCATGTATCTTCTTGTAAATGCTTATGTGTGAGCAAATGTTCTTGTAAATGGTTAAGTATGTACTTCACATAAATACAAAGCAAGCAATACTTGCAGAAAATAAACCATCAAATGCACAACAAGAACAACATGATAAAGGAGTTCACCCCCCTACGGGCTACATCTCCTTGAGCCTCCATAATGGACTTGGCTCTCTGGGATTAATTAGTCAAAAGTTATTTTACAAGCTGCTGCTCAACTCCAATGGAAAAACAAACTGCACCTTTGAGATCAGAACACATAAAAACCCCCAAAAATGACTAATACAACTCTGAAAACGGATCATGGCTCATCCAGGCATAACCTCTTCTACATGTGGCCATAAGCTTCCCTGAGCTTCTCTTTGGAAAAAACACCTGTAAAAGTCCTCAAAAGCCTCTGAACCCATACCAATGTGTTCATATCATATCAATTATCCAAACATGATTATTCAATCACTGAAAACAAATATAGGCTCACCAAACCATGTCCTCCATCAAAGAGGGTTGAAAGTTCCCTGGAGCTTCCTAAAACATCAACGGTGAAAAACTTGTTGAAGAAGTCTTCAAATGTCTGTGAAAATGACATTAATGGATCCAGCACGTCCAAAAACCCCTGGCTGGGCTTTTACGGCACCTCAATCGGCCAAACGATGAAGAAATTAGGCCTCCTCCATTTTTCTCCTTCAAGCTTTGCTGGAACTGCATCTACAAAACGCACCTCTGTGTGCATGTACCTGGAACACGCTCCAAAACGCGCGTATAAACCCAGCACCAAGCGGTTTCGAATAACCGTGCAAACTGTAGGATGGTTAGGGCGCCTCCAGCCCCCAACCGTCAAGCACAAGGGCACGTGGGTCATATGACTGCGCTCGATAATAAAAAGGGCCAAAAAGTGGTTAACGGTTTGAAAACCGTGTAACTCCCGCTCCAGGTCTCGGGCACATGGCGCAACCATTTAAACCGTGGTCTATGGGTTATAAACCCCATGCACATACGTTATAACCGCACCACATTTTTAAATACATGGTATAAAATATAACCTTAGTTTAAAAAAAATTCACGCACAACATTGTAATATAACAATACAATATATATGGTATAAAACCATAGTTTTAAACCCCGCACGCACCATAGGCTATACGCCATACAAATTTTCCCGTGCATACATTACACGGCTAGCACCATGGCATGGTCACATGTATTGATAATGGGACCATGGGTCGGGGCTAAGCCCTGGCCCGACCCCCCTTTGCATTCAAACAACCAACGTCTTTAAATAAATGCGCGTGGACATATCAAACAAGAAACATGGTCAGAACTATTGGTTAGCAGAATGTTGTAAAGAATTTGTGTTATGGGAGGTCTGGGGGTCGAACCCCACGGCCTCCATTACTTTTACAAAGCATATATAAGCCAACCAAATGAGGGACACGTGGCACCCAACCATTGGGCCACGTGCTCTCTTTTCATTCGCTTCCAATACGAGACGTGTCAACACTGTATTCGCCAACGGACATCCGACCAGCAATCACCACGTCATCAAACTGCCATGTCAGCAAGATGGTACAGCCCTGCCATGTGTCCGTACGGACTGTACGGACAGGTACAGTTAGCATCCCAAATTTTTGCCTGTTTGCCTTGGCAAACAAATCGCGATAACTTCTCCATACGGACTCCGTTTGAGAAAGTAAATATACCTTCGGAATCGGGAAGACGAGACGGACGCAATGGCACCGTTTTCATCACAATCCGAGAACTTTGAAAATTGAGCAAATTTTTGCCCCCTGGTCCAGATTTTGATCACACCTTCCCACTGAAAGGATTTTGGACCCACAAAAGCTTATGATCATCAATGAGTTATATCAAAATATTTTCGACAATCACTTGAACATTTCGACATGCCGTGCACTGTAACTGGCCATGTCCTTCAACCACTGCTCTCTGGCTGCTGTTGACCCACTGCTCTCTCTGTGCTTGGAAGACTGCCAACCTTCCCACTGAGAATCAAGTCCCTCTTTCGAACTCTTTGGCCTCAACAAAAATCAGCTCTCCAATGGCTACAAAACTTCCCGCGACATCTTGCCACAAGCCAAGAAAAACATCAATCTTGAAAAGAAAATCATACAAGATTGAAAATGATGCCAACAAAAACTTTTGTTCTCCAAACAAACTGTCGCATCTCGTACTTTATCAAAGCACATGACGTTTTCAAAATCAACTTTCAAGTCAATAAACACCATCGACTAATCACAAGTCGAACAACACAATCGACACAACATAGTCGTCAAAAAATCATCATCACCAGTCGAGACTCATTGAAACATCAACCTTCCCAAACTGACAAGTCGACAAACATGATACACTGTCATGTCACAAACATGAATCACTCATGATGAACCATCACCAGGTTCACTGCTTACACATACATAAAAACAAATGCATGTATAGGACTCTTCAACTCTCCTTCCAGTACAAACATAAGTATAACCTCAAAACATATGGTTACTTAAGAGTTGAATACAAAATATAAATGGCTGCAACTTATCATGCTTCCCATAAATGCACACATAACACTGAAAAGTGCATTTTCAACAGAAAAATGAAAACCTCCTTGCTCAAGAAATCCAACCATTTCTTACCAAGCCAACTCAACGGTGACTTTTTCTGCTGGACATCGTCCTCTTGCGAATCATCTGGACTCACATCGATGATGGAATCTCCACTTCCATTCTTGCCAATCTTCTTA
>ML786357.1:55722-87622 GCA_009831015.1 Picea engelmannii | reverse complement strand
CCATCAACTGTTCTTCAAGGGCAATGTTATTATCATATATCACTTTCATCAAATCTTTCATAGTTATCAACTCTTCTTTAGATAATGAAATTGTATGAGAACTATCACTACTTGAAGCTTCTGCCATCCTTGCAAGATTTCAACTTCAACACAAAACTTTGCACAAAAACCAATAGCTAAATCTCAAGCTATCAATGGCAAACACATGAGCGAAACAAACTTATTCTCTGATACCACTTGATCTGAAAATAGAAGGATGACTTGTTATGCTATGCAAGCACCCCTACTTCATTAAAATAAACTTTACAGGACCTTGCTTCATGTGTATAAATATGCAAAATAAACTTATGTGTTAAGTTCATGTATCTTCTTGTAAATGCTTATGTGTGAGCAAATGTTCTTGTAAATGGTTAAGTATGTACTTCACATAAATACACAGCAAACAATACTTGCAGCAAATAAACCATCAAATGCACAACAAGAACAGCATTATAAAGGAGTTCACCCCCCTATGGGCTACATCTCCTTGAGCCTCCATAATGGACTTGGATCTCTGGGATTAATTAGTCAAAAGTTCTTTTACAAGCTGCTGCTCAACTCCAATGGAAAAACAAACTGCACCATTGAGATCAGAACACATAAAAAACCCCAAAAATGACTAATACAACTCTGAAAACGAATCATGGCTCATCCGGGCATAACCTCTTCTACATGTGGCCATAAGCTTCCCTGAGATTCTCTTTGGCAAAAACACCTGTAAAAGTCCTCAAAAGCCTCTGAAACCTGTCCCAATTTTTTCATATCATATCAATTATCCAAACATGATTATTCAATCACTGAAAACAAATATAGGCTCACCAAACCATGTCCTCCATCAAAGAGGGCTGAAAGTTCCCTGGAGCTTCCTGAAACTTCAACGGTGAAAAACTTGCTGAATAAGTCTTCAAATGGTTCTGAAAATGGCACCAATGGATCCAGCACGTCCAAAAACCCCTGGCTGGGCTTTTACGGCACCTCAATCGGCCAAACAATGAAGAAATTAGGCCTCCTCCATTTTTCTCCTTCAAGCTTTGCTGGAACTGCATCTACAAAACGCACCTCTGTGTGCATGTACCTGGAACACGCTCCAAAACGCGCATATAAACCCAGCACTGAGCGGTTCTGAATAACCGTGCAAACTGTAGGACGGTTAGGGCACCTCCAGCCCCCAACTGTCAAACACAAGGGCACGTGGGTCATATGACCACGCTCCATAATAAAAAGGGCCAAAAAGTGGTTAATGGTTTGAAAACCGTGTAACTCACGCTCCAGGTCTCGGGCACATGGCGCAACCATTTAAACCGTGGTCTATGGGTTATAAACCCCATGCACATACGTTATAACCGCACCACATTTTTAAATACATGGTATAAAATATAACCATAGTTTAAAAAAAAATCGCACGCAACATTGTAATATAACAATACAATATATATGGTATAAAACCATAGTTTTAAACCCCGCACGCACCATAGGCTATACGCCATACAAATTTTCACGCGCATACATTACACGGCTAGCACCATGGCATGGTCACATGTATTGATAATGGGACCACGGGTCGGGGCTAAGCCCTGGCCCGACCCGCCTTTGCATTCAAACAACCAACGTCTTTAAATAAATGCGCGTGGACATATTAAACAAGAAACATGGTCAGAACTATTGGTTAGCGGAATGTTGTAAAGAATTTGTGTTATGGGAGGTCCGGGGGTCGAACCCCATGGCCTCCATTACTTTTACAAAGCATATATAAGCCAACCAAATGAGGGACACGTGGCGCCCAACCATTGGGCCACGTGGTCTCTTTTCATTCGCTTCCAATACGACACATGTCAACACTGTATTCGCCAATGAACATCCAACCAACAATCACCATGTCATCAAACTGCCACATCAGCAAGATGGTACGGCCCTACCATGTGTCCGTACGTACTGCACGGACAGGTACAGTCAGCATCCCAAATTTTTGCCTGTTTGCCTTGGCAAACAAATCGCGATAACTTCTCCATACGGACTCCGTTTGAGAAAGTAAATATACCACCAGAATCGGGAAGACGAGACAGACGCAATGTCACCATTTTCGTCACAATATGAGAACTTTGAAAATTGAGCAAATTTTTGCCCCCTGGTCCAGATTTTGATCATAGAGGATCCTGGAGAATCCCGAATCTCTATCACAAATGTGGTCTTCTCTTGCTCTGTATCCCACCAAGTTTTTTCCAATACTTTTAATTGCAAGGCAGAAATCTGGAGCTTTATTTCCTCGGTAAGGCTTGGACATGTATTGAAATAGGTGGAGAGGCTACGGATCAAAGAATACACAATTTCTCCATTTTTTTGACCAGCAAATTTGGGTATCTGGATTCGAGTGTCCAATCAGAAGGGGTCTGTATTGTTTTGTTGTTTCATTCTGAGCAACTCATTGAGGATGGAGGCAAGATCTTGGATGGGATTTGATGTGTTCAAATATGAGTCGAATGCCAAAGGATGTTTTTGTGGAGGCATTGTGAGGCCAACTGAATATCGAAGGCGCCCGTAGTTTGCAATGCTGGAAAATGGGTTAGGCTTTGTTTTGCAAACAGAGGACGCAAAACCCTAAAGCAACGGAGTTGAACTGGTCTAGAGGGAGAGATATTTATTATTTTAGATATGTGGAACTCCTCTCTATTACAATGGAGATCTGGGCGCCCTTGGGACTATGAGATCTGTTGATATTATTGCATGAATATGTAAACCCTGGAATGGGCAAAATCTAGACTATTTCATGAAAAACCAAAAAACAAATTGGCTCAATCTTCAAGATCGGAAGATTTTCCATGGATATTGAGGCTTTGATACCAATTGATCTTCCCAATAAATATATCTACAGGAGAAGGTGACCACACAAGCCATATTCCAACTTCTGACCAAAAACTCCTCACGAGTGCAGATTGGAACAGGGGCGCACCATTGGAACTTTGGGTGACCAAGCAAATGGAGATCCAAAGCCGGGATGATCTGAGAGTGGCCAATAGGATTGGCTATCTCATTGTGACCCTAGGGGTTCAGTGGGAGAATATTAGTGCATCCATAGAAGATGACACACTCATTTCATCCCGACAAAGGAGAAACCAGCAAGGGCGCAAACCCCAGGTTGGTGTGCCCTCCCTTCTACCTCAGAAAACTTGAAGGAAAACTATTTTCTCCTTGAGAGAGTGGATAGCTAATGGAATAATATGTCTCTCAGAGGTGGAAGCATGAAGAAAGGAGTCACCACAATGAAGCAATGAATGAAGGCGCATTGGTTATTCCTCAGAAACCCCAAAAACAAAATTGCAACAAACGTAAATTACAAACTCAGAAAATAAAACAAATGAGACACGTAGCTTCAAAAGAAAAGGTAAGAATGATTTATTATAGTCCCCGGTTCACCTTATATACTGAGGGAACCATTTATTTACATATTAATAATTGATCATCAAAAGGTGAAAATATGTTGCGCCTAGGTGATTGACTTATGCACCGTAGGTGGGAATTCCCCTAGGTGGCCTCATTGTCCCATTTTCAATTTTGTCTACAACATTCACTATTGCTCCAGATTCCTCATCATTCATTGTTTCAAGCAGGTGTCCTCTTACATTTAGAAAATTATCAATATATTGTATTTCCTTCTTTATCTTCAACCAATCTTCATTTGACATGTTCTCTTCATCATACATTACCTCAATGACAATTTCTTCATTACAATCATCATTATCCACATGTGACTGAACACAGTGGGATTGAACACCTTCTACAGGTTCACCATCAACGTCAGAAGTTTCCTCATAAGAAGATGCACTCTTTTCACTATATTTCATTTCTAAAATATCCCATAACATTTTTGCATTGTCTATATTACCAAATTCATATAAAATAAGAGACACAGTACTTGTATCGAGTGTTGAACTGATAAGATATAAGGATATTTTATATTTTCTCTTATCACGGGAATTGACCAAACCATCTTGAACAAATTTCCATAAATCTATTGAAGCAAGTAATCCTTCCATTTTAAATTCCCAAAGATTAAAATTTTTACCTAAGGATGGCAGAACTAGAATTAGTCTTTTCAATATTTCACCAATTTATTTATCATCTTCATTAAACTGTTCCACTTCTGCATTCTCATCCTCAATCATGGGTTATTCAACTGAAATCACACATGAATCTTCCTGTTGATTCTTTCTCCTCATGTGTTTCAACTCTCTCTGAAGTTGTTTAATTCTCCTTTTCTTACCCATGAGAGTAGAAAGAAACTTCACTCTCTTCTCATGTCACCCACAATTTCTAACAAGTAAAAATAATTTATGAAATATATGTAAGTAACTTCATCCTCAAAAGGTGATTTGATGGTGCGAATATGAAGTGAGATCACAAACTTCTGAAAAACAAAATCAGAAAAACAAAATCTCACACCAATTACGAGACAACTGTCAACCCATTTACAACATATGACAAGGTTACACTCTCAAAAAATGTCAATAAGCACACTTCTAGAAAGTTGTATTTCTGTATTTGTGCCAATGCTATGTAAAATAGTACAGTACATCACATTCTTGTTCATAATTAACATTTGATGTGTATGTAGCATTCGGTTGTCAATTATTTGGAATGAGGTTACTTGCAACGAGTGTTTTCCCACTGGAAAGAGTGATCAAACAAATAGTGAACGGATCTTGGAGAGGCCTATCACTATTCAAATCCTAGTTTACACCCCATATATGTCTCATTCATTGCCATGAAGTAGAATTTTCTTGTAGTAGCCCGACTATTGCAAGATCACCATCTCCCGCTTCATATTGAATAAATACAACGAAATAGTAATCATTGTCTCCTTGGTCAACGCAAAAGGTAACTTTCAAAAGACAAGTATGAAACTCTTGAACAAGTGAAGAAAGTTGTTGTAGATATAATGATAAAGGAAATTGGAGAAGTGATATTAAAGTGCAAGAAATTTCTCATCGATCAGATGGGAGAAAGTATGGACACTACAAAAAGGGATGGTGTACATGGTGTAATGGAAGAAGTGTCTTGAAACACACACTTTTATTAAATAGGAAAAGACATACATATGAGAATTTGTAAGAGTTTACACCCGAACACCTCAACACTCTTGCAATGAGCTATATATAAGCTAAATGTCCTAACAAACTCTAGTTATGGATCACTTATTAAATAAACAAGTGTCGATTTACAATAAATGTTATCTTAACAATCTTCTAACTATACTCCTAATTTAGATCCTAAGATATGACACCTTTCTAGAGTCATATCTTTCAGAACAACACTCTATTTCTAAATGTCTCCATTTATTAATCAAATATTCTAGATTATTAATTTATTATTCTAAATTAATACTTATTTTATCAAAGTATTTTAAACTATTGTATTTGTATTTTGGACAATCTAACATTCCCCCCTATGATCCAAAGATACATTACAACATATACCAAGTTCATCCCTGAACTTAGTAAATTTTATTCCGCCAAGAGGTTTCGTGAAAATGTCGAATATATGATTCTCTGAAGGACAATAAATTGGATTGATGACATCCTTTGCAATGAGTGATTTGATATGATGATAATTGTTGTCCACATGCTTTTTCTTTGAATGAAAAATTGGATTCTTGGCAAGCTTAATGGTTGATTGGTTGTCGATGAATAATGATGTAGCTTTTGTTTGAGAAATGCCCAAGTCCTGCAAAACTCTACGTAACCAAACAATTTCACATGTTGCTTCCCATGCTGAGATGTATTCTGCTTCTACTGTAGAAGTGGAAAATGTAGCTTGTTTCTTACAACTCCAAGACACTGCTGCTGAACCCATGTTCATTAAATAACCGAATGTTGATTCTCGATCATCAATACTTTCGGCAAAGTCGACATCTAAAAATCCACCAAGTACAAAATTTTTAGTCTTTTTGTAAAGAAGACCAAAATCTTTTATTCCTTGGATATATCGAAGAACTATTTTGGCTGCATTCTAGTGGTTGTCCCATGGTTGTTGCATAAAGCGTGAAAGAATACTGACTGCATAAGACAGATCTAGTCGAGTGTTTGTCAAATAAATCAAGTTTCGAATCAACTGTCTATAAATAGTGTTGTCTACCATTTCCCTCCCTTCAAATTTTGAAATTGTCAAGTGTTGTTCCATAGGGGTAAGTGATGGTTTGCAATCCTACATTCCAAATCGTTGAATAATTCTTGCTGCATACTTACTCTGAGAAATGAAAATATGATGTGGATGTTGGAATACTTCAATTCCAAGATAGTAGTGAAGTAGTCCCAAATCTAACATCTTAAAACCTACATGTAACTCCTTTTTCACCTGTGCAATGTGATCATCATTTTTTCCCATAATGATCAAATCATATACATACATAACAAAAATCGCCAGATATGGACCCTATTGACGAATATACAAAGTATCATCAGATTCACTTCGTTGAAAACCAATTGTCTGAAGATATTCATCCATTTTGGTATACCAAGCTTGAGGATCTTTCTTTCACCCATATAAAGACTTGATTAATTTGTAGAATTTATGTTCTTACCCTTCAATTTCAAAACCTCGTGGTTGTTGCATATATAAATCTTCCTGTAAGTCTCCGTCGAGAAAATCACTTTTTACATCCACTTGATGAACTTTCCAACCTTTCTGAGCAGCCAATGCAAGTGTTAATCGGATGGTATTCCATTTATCTATAGGAGAAAAAGTTTCCTCATAATCAATGCCTTCCTACTGCACAAAACCTTTAGCCACAAGTCGTGCTTTATACTTGTCAATTTCTCGATGTTGATTGTATTTAATTATATAAACCCATTTGCATCCGATGGGTTTAACACTTGTAGGAAAATCAACAAGTTTCCAAGTGTTGTTATCAATTACTACTTAATACTCTTCAATCATAGCCTATTTCCATTCTTTATGTTTTATTGCTTCTATTGTGAACCTCAAATTCACCATAAAAAAAAATTTCTATGACATAATTCACTTTCATTTAAGCTTAGAAACTAAGAGAAGATAAGATTCATTCCTATCCATGACGTCATTATTACACCAGTCTAGTTTACTTCGAAGGATCCCTTTTGTTCTCTACGGTTTATGCCATTAAACAATAGTCTAATTACAAAAATTTGAAAACTCAAAGTGTATGATCTCATGGCGAGTAGAACTCTTAGAAAAAAAAATATCGCTCTAAAAAAATTGGTTATTCTATTCTACCTCTATCCCGGATGAAAATCTTCCATCGATTCTACTAGTCCATTCCTTATAATAATTAGAGTTATTCCTATAACAAAATTTCCTACCATGTTACTACAGTTTTGTGGAAAAGAGAGGTCAATCGGGTTTCAGCGATTACTAATGTCAAACATCATCACACAACAACTACCGAATTGAGAAAAGGTGAAAGGAAGGTGGGACTAACACTTCGGGATTTTGGGGTTGGGGATTTCACGATTTCAAATGCCAAACATCGATACACCACAACTCCCGAATTCCGAAAGGTGAAAATAATGTGGGATCCACACTTCGGGGTTTCGGGGTTCGGGAATTCGCTATTCCAAATACCAAACACCAACACACAACAAATCCCGAATTCCGAAAGGTGAAAGGAAGTGGGACCAACACTTCGGGGTTTCGCTATTTCAAATACCAAACATCAACACACCACAACTCCTGAATTTCGAATGGTGAAAAGATGTGGGACCAACACTTCGGGGTTTTGGGGTTTGGGATTTCGCGACTTCAAAAGCCAAACATCAACACACAACAACTCCCGAATTCCGAAAGTGAAAAAAGGGTGGGACCAACACTTCAGGGTTTCGGGGTTCAGGATTTCGTGACTTAAAAAGCCAAACATCATCACACATCAACTCCCAAATTCCAAAAATGAAAATAAGTGGGACCAACACTTTGGGATTTCGCGACTCCAAAGGCCAAACATCAACACACAACAACTCCCAAATTCTGAAAATGAAAAGAAGTGGGACCAACACTTCGGGATTTCGGGGTTCAGGATATCACGACTTGACACTTCTTGTTTTCATTTTGTTTATGCAACATTATTAAAACGGGAATTCTAAATATGAATAGCCGTAGTTGTACAGCCTTGGGCAAAGGAAAAATTCTTAAATTAGAAAGGTGCATCAGGGATTCCTTTACTGTTAAAGTAGTTCATCTAATAAACCTATCATTGCAATTTATATCATATAACTTTTTGTTTCTGTATTCTCTTGTTCGAAACACCTTTATATGGGCTAGGTTCACAAATTGTAAGGGAAATTGGTATAGTAGTCGATCTTCCTACCTCAACTACAGATCTGTTTTCTACACAGTCTGTTTAATGAATAGGAAAAGCAGTATAGTTTTCAAACCTCCAAAATTTATCTCGGTATTATTCATACAGTTAGCTAAATTGAAAATACATCAGAACCTCCACTCCTAACATGCAAATCTCAGCATTGATTTGACTCAGAGGAAAAATAAGGAAAGAAACTAGCAGTGGATCTAATTTAGAAGAAATTTACTTCCTAGATTTATCCATGCATAACCCTTTCAACTATCATACAAAAATAAACAGCCCAATTCTATCGTTCGTTCAGAAAGGGGTCATTCAAGATTAGATTTTCCCTATATTCTTTGTCAGTCTTTAGGTTTCATGAATTCAATCTGATTTCTCCTACGCATTATTATCTATCAAAATTAGTAGATGCATTACATCCGCGATTGAATCATTCACCAGAGAATGGAAATTATTTCAGTTCGAATTTAATAAATACATGACATCGGATGAAAGGTTTGAACATAAAATGGAAATCGTTACAGTTCTGATTTAACAAATACATGACATCGGAAAAAACATTCGAACAGAAAATGGAAATCGTTACAATTCTGATTTAAAAATTACAATGCATCATATACAAAATCATTGAGACATAGAAGAAGTAGAGCACATATCTGAACCAGATCGTGAGAAGACAAAGGGAACAACCACTTTCCTCCCAGCCGTAGAACAGGACAGCCAAATCACTTGTCCGATTCACCCCCTAGCCTGACCATGAATCCATGAGGGAAAACTTGGAACCTCTTCCTCCACAAATGTCTTTCCATTTCATCGGACTCCCCCTACCTCGCACTCAATCCATAGTGTTCATAATAGCAAGAGAAATAAAAATCTTCTCCCCAACATACTTGGCAGTGTTTTGCCTCCTCACATATGTTATTTATCAATTTTTCCTAGGTCATTTTTTTTCCCATCCTTGGGAATTTTCACATCTTTCTAAATCCCTAATTTCCAGGGGCTACCAATGGCCAAATCTCTGATTTTCCACTTGTAATAATCGGCCCAGATGTAGTTCCAACATGTTCCCCACTCATGGAGTCATGGTCAGATCATTTTAACATGGTTGTTCCATTTGTCCTCCTGCAATTAATATAATTATTATGTTTTTATATAAGTACCATAGTCAAATAGTTAGTTGAATTAGATTAGATCTCTGCCCAACAATTATAATAATTAATTACAAATATTAAATTCGAAATTTGGAATTTCCATAAATGGAAAAAAAATTCCAAATTCGAATTTACTAAAAACAGAATAAAATTTCCAGCAAATTTAAATTTCAAAAAATATTTTATTTTTTTGGCATGTCACATCCTTTCCCCCTTCAGTAAACACTGTCCTCAGTGTTCCTTCCTTCCCGGAACAGGATTGGATGAGATGTCCGCAAATGCCCCTCCAACTCCCAAGTGGCCTCCTTAGGACTAAAGTGCTTCCATTTCACCTTTACCTGAGCGACGACTATGTTCCAAAGTGATATTTCTCTCTGGTCTAGAATGCGTAGGGGTTCCACCTGGAACTCTCCTTTGGGTTCCACCTGCACAAAGTTCCAATCAATCTTGTGAGTAGGGTCATGAATATACTTTTTCAGCAATGAAACATGAAATACATTATGAATTCTTAGATTAGCTCGAAGTGCAAGTTGATATGATACGGGTCTAATTTGAGCTAGTATCTTGAAGGGCCCACAAAACCTGGGTGCTAGGTTGGCACAGTTCCCTAACTTCAACAAGCTTTTTCGGGCTTTAAACTTCAAGTAAACATGGTCTCCCACTTGAAATTCCAAGTGTCTTCTTTTTTGATCTGCATAGCTCTTTTGTTCGTCCTGTGCTTCTTTCAAGTTCTGTTGTACCTTTCTTACCATGTTCTCCATTTCTTGGAGCATATCGGTTCCAACCATGAGCCTGTCAGCCGGGTTATCCTAGCTAATTGGAGTTGTACACTTTCTTCCATACAATATTTTGAAAGGGATTAACTTAGCTAAAGTTTGGTACCCATTGTTATATGCAAATTCTACCAAGTGTAGGTAGTCTTCCCACTTGTTCGGTTTTGTTCTTACATACATTCGGAGAATATCCTCTATGATTTGGTTTGTCCTTTCAGTATGTCCATATGTTTGTGGATGATAATTCGTATTGAAATTCAAATTAGTATTTAGCCCTGCAAACAATTCCTTCGAAAAAGCGGATGTGAATTTTACGTCTCTATCTAAAATCACCATTTTAGGAATACCATGCAGTCTAAAAATTTCTTTCATGAATATTTTAGCAATGTTTAAAGCTTTAAAAGTAGACTTTACAGGAATAAAGTGTGCAGACGTACTGAGTTTATCGATTACAACCATGATAGAATCATTCAGTTTCTGAGTTTTAAGCAAACCTGTTATAAAGTCCAGCGATATGGTCTCCCATTTCCATTTTGGTACTGGTAATGGTTGTAATAGGCTGGTTGGATGCTGGTGTTTGGCCTTAACCTGCTGACAATCCTGGCACCTAGCCAAGTATTCTGTTGTTTCACCTTTCATATTAGGCCAGTAAAACAATTTTCTAAGTGCTTTTATCATTTTTTGGTAACCTGGATGACCAGAATACAGTTTCTTATGCACTTTGTCCAAAACTGTTAATTTTAACTCTATTGAATCTAGTATATAAAGTCTGTTTTTAAATCGTAATAATCCCTTCTTGTCAATACTTAGATCTGGTTTATCTGAGTTTGCGGTACTGTTTTGTAATTCTTCCATCATCTTAGTGTAATTTCCATCGCTAGTACCAGCTGTCCTTACCTTTTGTTCCAGATCACTTTCTGCCTTGCTAATATTTACCTCAAATAACCGATGGACTCTTCTGCTTAAAGCATCTGCTATTTTATTTTATTTTCCCTTGATATGTCTGACTTCGAAGTCAAATTCGCTCAAGAAGGCTAACCATATAGCTTGTCGTGCATTGAGCTATGGTTGACTAAACATATATTTCACACCGATATTATCCGTCAATAGTAGAAATTTCCTTCCCATTATGTAGTGTCGCCACATTTTTAATGCGTGTATTACCGCTGCCTATTCTAAGTCGTGAGTGACATAATTTCACTCATGTTTCTTTAGTTTCTGAGACTCATAACAAAGAACATGTCCTTCCTGAGTTAGGACACCACCTAGTCCCTCTTTACTTGCATCAACACATACTGTGAAGTCTTTATCTGGGTCTACTACCTTCAAAATGGGCACCGATTTCAATAATTCTTTCAGCTTGTTAAAACTATCTTGACACTTTTGCAACCAATTAAACTCAGTCCCTTTCTTTTGTAATCATGTGATAGGATAGGATATCTTGGAAAATCCTTCTATAAACCTACGGTAATATTCGGTGATTCCCATGAATGACCGGATATGTGC
This sequence comes from Picea engelmannii, assembly GCA_009831015.1. NCBI lineage: Eukaryota > Viridiplantae > Streptophyta > Pinopsida > Pinales > Pinaceae > Picea > Picea engelmannii. The sequence continues at coordinate 75,827 of ML786357.1, read as the reverse complement.
TACATCCTTAGGTGCTAGCCATTCCATAATGGTTTTTATCTTCTCTGGGTCTACGACAATGTCTTCTGCTGAAATCACATGTCCTAGATATTGTATTTCTTTATGATAAAATTCACACTTGTCAAATTTGGCGAACAGTTTGTGTTTTCTCAACATTTGTAGCACTATCCTTAAGTGTTCATCATGTTCTTCCTCCATTTTTGAATAGACCAGAATATCATCGATAAATACTACCATGAACTTGTCTAAGTATTGACTGAAAATACTGTTCATCAGGCACATAAACGTGGCTGTCACATTAGTGAGTTCAAAAGGTATGAATATGAATTCGTAGTGTCCATATCTTGTCCAAAAAGTTTTTTTGTTTATGTCCTCGTCTTTTATCCTAATTTGATGATAACCGGATCGTAAATCCAACTTTGAAAAGATCTTGGCCCCACCCACTTGATCAAACAAATCATTTATCCTTGGTAAGAGGTATTTGTTCTTAATAGACATTTTGTTCAGTTGTCTATAATCGATACATAGTCTTAGAGTACCATCTTTCTTTTTCACAAAGAGGACCGGTGCTCCCCATAGTGAGACACTCGGTCTGATATATTCTTTGTCCAACAATTCCTGTAATTGTATTTTTAATTCTGTCAGTTTTGGTAGACTCATTCGATAGGGTGCTTTTGAAATAGGGGCTGCTCCAGGTAGTAAGTCTATGGAGAAAACTATTTCCCTTCTAGGAGGTAATTTTGGTATCTCATCCATAAACATGTCTCTAAATTCACGTAGGACAGCAAAGTCTTCTAACTTGGGCTTGTCTTCTTTTTCTAAATGATTCGTCACTTGGATGGCGTAAACTTGACATCCCTTTCTAATACATTTCTTGAGTTGCATCGCTGAAACTTGTCTAACTCATACAGGTTTTGGTATGCATTGGGCTATTCTAACAGTGCCAAAATTATCTTTATAGCTAAGTATCTTTGTATAAAAGTCTAGTATTGCTTCGTTTTGTTCCAACCAATCCATCCCGATAATCATATCATAAGGTCCTAGAGGTAGGATGTTCAGATTGGTCCTTATCTTTTGACCATCTAAGATGAACTAAAAATCAGAAATAAATTCAACTACTTTTCTTTTAGTACCTGTCGCTAGTTGTACAAGCCATGATTTTGCGTGCTTCATTTTATTGAGTTTATTCAACTCTACTACATTAGGAGTAATATAACTTAACGTAGCTCCAGGGTCAATTAAAACAGAGATTCGAGTGTCATTGATTTTACCTTAGATTTTTACCACCGAGGACTGGTAGTCAGCTTGTCGACCATCTATGGCTAGATTTATCCGATGCAGACTTCTTCTCACGTCTCCCACTTCCGAGGCTTCCTGTAAATTGTGAACAACAGTTCTATTGGTTGCATTTAAACGTGGACATTTCCTCCTTATATAAGGCTCTCCACAATCCCAACACTTTAGTCACTCGCGTGAGTTGTCCCCAAACTTCTTCATTCCCAAGTTTACCAGTTTACGACTACCTTGCATATTCAAATGATTAGAGTGAAAATCCTGCCTTGGGAAACTTTTTTTTTCATTCTGATAAGTAGTTGGCTGGTATCCCTTCTTCCGCTAGTTCATTCGATCTTGCTTCTTATCCTTCCAGGTCTTGGGAAACTTTACCCGCTGTTTATACAGGTCATAGCACATTCGTGCTTTTCTGAATACCTCACTCAAGGATTTGGGGTTGTCAAACTCAATTCTATCTCGGTAGGCCTGTGGTAAATAACTTAAGAATCACTGGATTTTTAACTTATCCTCCTGGATGTACGGTACGAACCTTAGTAGTTCCAGATATGTATTTATAAGGTCCTCCATTTTCATCTGTCTGAGTTGTAACTCGTAAAATGCTTTCGTCTTCTTGTCATAATAGCTTTCATAAAGGTATTGTTTCTTGAACTACTTCTTAAAGTCAGACCATTCCAACTGTTTCTCCTTTAGGTCCTTGGCCAATTTCAGGTCCTGCCACCAAATGCTAGCCTTCCCCTTTAGATTGTAGATGGTCATTCTTACCTTCATGTTGCTGGAATAGTTATAGATTTGGAAGTATTTTTTGATTTCCAACAACCATGCGTCGAGTTCTTCTCCTGTCCTAGATTCTCCATCAAAAGTAGTTGGTTTAATCTTTTTAAATTCTCCTTCAAGATGGTCTATTTGTTTTCTTTTTTCAGTCTAGTAAATTGTTTTCTTTAGCTGAAGGTGTCCCTTCAGACGAACTGCCTCCTTTTTCTATTTTTGTACCAGAATTCTTGGAGGCCCTTTTGCTGACTTCCTCCTCATGGTTATCATCTTTTGGGATTTTCTTGGTTAGTATACTACGCAGCAGGGCTTCATTTATCTCTTGTTGTTCCTATTGTGCCTTCTTCAATTTTTCATTGTCGGCCTTGAAAACCTGTAGTTCAACAATAAGATTCATCATTGTTTCCAACACCTCTATAGGTGAGCTTCCATCACTGTTCTATCTTGGATCTCTAGGAGGTCCTTGCTGCAGATTCCCTTCCATCCTGATTTTTGCACCTTCTTGAGTTGCGATAATCAACACAAAACATAAAATCTTTATGTTTGTAACCACAAGATTTATTAGTTTTTTTTCATAAATCGGAATATATACTAAGAAATTAATGTGGCCCTGTTCATGCCCATTGTTGTAACTTTTTCTCTGATACTATATGTAGTGAACCTCAAATTCACCATAAAAAAAAAATTCTATGACATAATTCGCTTTCATTTAAGCTTAGAAATTAAGAGAAGATAAGATTCATTCTTGTCCATAACGTCATTATTACACCAGTCTAGTTTACTTCGAAGGATCCCTTTTGTTCTCTACAGTTTATGTCATTAAACAATAGTCTAATTAAGAAAATTTGAAAACTTAAAGTGTATGATCTCATGGCGAGCATAACTCTTAGAAAAAAAAATATCGAGCTAAAAAAATTGCTTATTTCTATTCTACCTCTATCCCGGATGAAAATCTTCCATCGATTCTACCAGTCCATTCCTTATAATAATTAGAGTTGTTCCTATAAAAAAAATTCCTACCATGTTACTACAGTTTTGTGGAAAACATAGGTCAATCGAGTTTTGGCGATTACTAATGCCGAACATCATCACACAACAACTCCCGAATTGTGAAAAGGTGAAAGGAAGGTGGGACTGGCACTTTAGGATTTCGGGGTTCAGGAATTCGCGATTTCAAATACCAAACATCGATACACAACAACTACCGAATTTTGAAAGCTGAAAAGAATATGGGATCAAAACTTCGGGGTTTTGGGGTTCGGGAATTCACTATTCCAAATACCAAACACCAACACACAACAACTCCCGAATTCCGAAAGGTGAAAGGAAGTGGGACCAACACTTTGGGGTTTTGGGGTTCGGGGTTTCACTATTTCAAATACCAAACATCAACACACCACATCTCCCGAATTCCGAAAGGTGAAAAGATGTGGGACCAACACTTCGGGGTTTCGGGGTTCAGGATTTTGCGACTTCAAAAGCCAAACATCAGCACACAACAACTCCTGAATTCCGAAAGTGAAAAAAGGGTGGGACCAACTCTTTGGGGTTTCGGGGTTTGGGATTTCGCGACTTCAAAAGCCAAACATCAGCACACAACAACTCCAGAATTCCAAAAATGAAAAGAAGTGGGACCAACACTTCAGGATTTCGGGGTTCAGGATTTCGCGACTCCAAAGGCCAAACATCAACACACAACAACTCCTAAAATTTGAAAATGAAAAGAAGTGGGACCAACACTTCGGGATTCCGGGGTTCAGGATATCACAACTTGGCACTTCTTGTTTTCGTTTTGTTTATGCAACATTATTAAAATAGGTAAGTCTAAATATGAATAGTCATAGTTGTACAACCTTGGGAAAAGGAAAAATTCCGAAATAAGAAAGGTGCATCCTAGATTCCTTTACTATTAAAGTAGTTCATCTAATAGACCTACCATTGCAATTTATATAGTATAAATATTTGTTTCTATATTCTCTTGTTTGAAATACCTTTATATGGATTAGATTCATGAATTGTAAGGGAAACTGGTATAGTAGTCGATCTTCCTACCTCAGCTACATATATGTTTTCTACATAGTCTGTTTAATGAATAGGAAAAGTAGTATAGTTTTCAAACCTCAAAAAGTTGTCCCAAAATTATTCATACAATTAGCTAAATTGAAAATACATTATAACCTCCACTCCTAACATGCAAATCTCAACATTGATTTGATTCAGAGGACAAATAAGGAAAGAAAATAGTAGTGGATCTAATTTAGAGGAAATTTTCTTCCTGGATTTATCCATGCATAACCCTTTCAACTATCATACAAAAATAAACGAACTAATTCTATCGTTCATTCAGAAAGGGGTCATTCGAGATTAGATTTTCCCTATATTCTCTGTCAGTCTTTAGGTTTCATGAATTCAATATGATTTCTCCTACACATTATTATCTATCAAAATTAGTAGATGCATTACATCCGTGATTGAATCATTGACCAGAGAATGGAAATTATTTCAGTTCGGATTTAATAAATACATGACATCGGATGAAACATTCGAACAGAAAATGGAAATCGTTACAGTTTTGATTTAACAAATACATGACATCGAAAAAAACATTCGAATAGAAAATGGAAATTGTTACAGTTCTGATTTAACAAATACATGACATTGGAAAAAACATTCGAACAGAAAATGGAAATCGTTACAATTCCGATTTAACAAGTACAATGCATCAGATATAAAATCATTCAGACAGAAAAGAAGTACAACACATATCTGAACCATATCGCGAGAATACAAAGGGAACAACCACGTTCCTCCCAACCGTAGAATAGGATATCCAAATCACTTGTTCGATTCACCCCCTAGCCTGACCATGAATCCATGAGGGAAAACTTGGAACCTCTTCCTCCGCAAATGTCTTTCCATTTCAGCAGACTCCCCTTGCCTCACACTCAATCTGTAGTGTTCATTACAACAAGAGAACTCAAAATATTCTCCCTAGCATACTTGGCAACGTCCTGCCTCCTCACATATGCTATTTATCAATTTTGCCCAGGTCTTTGTTTTTTTTCCCATCCTTGGGAAATTTCGTAGCCTTCTAAATCCCTGATTCTCAGGGGCTGCCAATGGACAAATCTCTAATTTTCCACTTGTAATAATCATCCCAGAGGTAGTTCCAACATGTTCGCCACTCATGGAGTCATGGTCAGCTGATTTTAACATGGTTGTTCCATTTGTCCTCCTGCAATTAATATAATTATTCTATTTTTATACAAGTTCCATAGTCAAATAGTTAGTTGAGTTAGAACAAATCTCTTCCCAACAGTTATAATAATTAATTACAAATATTAAATTTGAAATTCGGAATTTCCATAAATGGAAAAAATTTTCCAAATTCGAATTTACTAAAAAGGGAATAAAATTTCCATGAAATTTAAATTTCAAAAAATATTTTATTTTTTGGGGATGTCATAGCTTTTTTGTATGTGGAAGGTTCAGTAAAATAATTTTCTACCAAGGAAAAATTTGTTTCACTGTTTTGTGATCCCCTTGTTCCTGTTTTATTCTTCTAATCAAGACTTACATATTTCAAAATTTGAACTGCCCATTTTGGTAGTTGATGTTCACTTGTTTGAGGATCTCAATTTCCATTATTATATATTGGATTAATGTAAAGTGATGTTCGTTGATGAGTTGAATATTATGGAGGTGGAGAATCATTGTCAGATGAACTACCGCTGCTAGGAGAGTCTGATGAACTGCTGGAAGACCCAGATGATGTTGTCGAAGAAATGGACTGGATGTATCATCTTTAGATGAAGGAAAATCAAGTTCATACCAATTATGTGAATTTTGTTGACTTTGCATTTTTCCTTTTCTTTCATTTCTTTTAGTTTCTAACTTTTGAAAAAGAATTTCTATTTCTTCAGCACTCTAACTTTCAGTTTCATAAAAAAATACATCCCTTCTTATAATAATTTTTCCATTGGAAAAAAGTCGGTACCCTTTATTCTCATCATAATACCCAATCATTGTGCATCTCAAGCTTCTTGAGTCAAACTTAGTTTATTTTTATTTCGGAACTAAGGCATAACATACCAATCCAAAAACTCTAAGATGTTTAACTTTAGGTTTGAAACCAAACCATGCTTCATAAGGTGTGATTCCATCCAAAGAAGCAGTTGGAGATCTGTTCCTTAAATAGATAGTTGTATGGATTGCTTCTGCCCAATATGTACGACTTAACTTTTTAAAGCTTAACATGGATCTTGCCATTCCTAACAAGGTGCGATTCATTATTTCTATGACTCCATTTTGTTGAGGAGTGTAGACATTTGTAAGATGTATTCTAATCCCATTGTCTGTGCAATAAGTTTTGAATTCATTAGAAGTGAATTCCCCTCCATTATATGTCCTGAGAGTGCCTATCTTTTCTTTAACTTTGTTTTCAACAAGTTGACGAAAAATCTTAAACTTTTCAAATACTTACGAATTTTTCTTCAAGAAGTAAACCCAAGTCATTCTACTGAAATCATAAATGAAGAGTAAAAAATATTTGCAACCACCTAAATAATTTTGTAGTGGTCCAAAAAAATAACTGTGAACTAGTTGCAACCAACTATTTGCACACCATGAACTTGTTGGAAAACTCTCTCGACTTTGTTTTCCTTAAATGCATGCTTCACATTTTGAATTTTCCTGTTTGAAAGTTGGAAGTCCCTTAACCAATCCTTGTTTTTGCAATTGAGAGAGACTTTCAAAATTGATATGTCCATATATCACATGCCACAATCTTATAGGTGAAATACCTATACTTACTGCTCTTGCAAAATCAAAATGCCTTGGAATAATTGTCCCTTTCATCCTTAATAAATTTCCATCTTCATAACCTGTCATCATTGTTTTCATATTTTGTTTGACTAAATTAATCTTAACTAAGCCATCTTCCATAATCACCTGATGTCCTTCTTGTCAAATCGTGACTAAAGAAAACAAATTCTTTTTAAAGGTTGGTACATACCATACATATGAAATCATTCTTTCTCCAATATCAAGTAAATAAACTTTAAATACACCTTTTCCATGAGTATGTTTGGTATTACCTGCAAGAAAGACAAAATTAAGATGTCATTATTGAAAATTTCAAAAGAAATCATGTCTGAAAGTCATGTGTTGAGATGCTCCTGATTCTAGAATCCAAGCATCTTCATAATCACTTTGAAAATTAGTGGAAATCCGTAATGTTGAAGATGAGATAAAGACATATTATCAACCTTGATCATCTCCATCACTTGCAAACTGTGTTGTGTTTTGATGAAACTTGGAAAGTTTATCAATGGAAGTTCGACAATATTCTGGATAATGACCAACTTTGTTACATATTCTATAAACAATTTGACTTAAATATCTTCTTCTGCCTGAATTTTGTCCTTTGCCTCTGTTTTGACCTCTATTTGGAGTATGTCCTCTGCCTTGACATTTTCCTTGAAAATATCCTTTGACTTGACTATTTCCTCTTCCTTGAAAATTGCTCCTATCTGAAAAGTTGTTTTCTCTACTTTGGCTTCATCCACGACTTTGAAAAAAATGTTCTCTTTCTCTGCTTCTAGAACTGTCAATTGAAGATTTACTTGTGTTAGCTTCTATGAAAAAAACATCTTCCCCAACTTGTTTTTTCTTTCCAAAAGTTTTGTTGTGTTGAGATAACATTTCACTTAGCTCATCAAACGTAAGCTTGCCTAACTTTCCAGTTACTTGTAAATTTTCCAAAAAACTTGTATAGGAAAAAGGCAATCCAATAATTAAAATTGTGGTCATGAAACTATCATCTACTGCTTGAAAACCAACATTTAGTATTTCCTGCTGAATAGTCTTAAGTATGGAAATATATTCATGTACATCACCTCCTTTAGTCAATTTCTGTTGGAGCAACTTTAATTGAAGATCAACTTTCTTTGACTAAGGTTGAGTATCGAATAGATCCTTAAAAAAATTTAAAGCAGACCATACATCAATAGTATTTTCAATGTGGACATACATCTCATCATAAACTGAATATTTGATGAGTGCTAATGCTTTGGAATTTTTAATCTCCCATTTCGCTAGTGTGGCTGCATATGTAGGTTTATTTGGCTTAGTATCTTCATTACATATATCACGCCAAAGTTCATCATAAATGAGAGTGCTTTCAATGAGACGTTTCCATTTCTTCTATGATTTTGTGCCTTCAAGTTTATTGGAGTCAAAGAACAAATTAATTAACTTCGACATTGTAGTGTTGAATCTTTGCACCAAAAAATCAATCAAAAGACATCAATATGAGCAACACACCACACACATCACACAAAAAATGATCTATCAGGGCTTCGCCTTGACCCTCAGATACTCGTTGAAACATGAGAAAAATGACTGAGCTTGGCACATGGCTCTAGTTAAATTCCAAGTAACTTTCAAAATTTTACTCCTTACAATGCTCTTGCAAATTTAAAAAAAATCACCCCCCCTCAAAGTAAAATTACTTTGAGTTACAAAATTTTGTTACCCAAATAAATAACTTGATATGTGTGTATCCTTTGATATACCTGCTTTTGTCTTTGCATGCTAATGAGAAGTAGGTGGAATGTTTCCATATGAACCAACTAGTATTAATAAGTATAAATTCATTAGGAGCTGCATGTAAACCTTTGCCTGCAAAGTCTTTTGATTGGTATCCCTCAATGGATGCTTGGCGATGAAGAACAAGTTATCTCCAGCTAATTTCGTAAGTTAGCTCTAGCTAATTCACAAAACATGGTCCTGGAGCACTAGGAGGTCAATCATGGGCAGTAGAGCCGCTGAAATAAATAATGGCACTTCACTATTTCCTTAGAAAAGAGAAAGTAACAATAATAAGATAACCCACATGTCGAAATAAAACTATCAATAACCTAGAAAAATTTGAAATGTTCTTAATTATCAATATTTTCAAAGGAATAATGGATTATTCTTCATGCATTGCCCAACACATCGCGCACTAGATCCACAAAACAACCACAGTGACAAAAAATTGTGCACTTCAGCCTTCAAGAAACATACAGGCACCATTAAAGACTTGATGATGCAGTAAGGGTCCATTTTCCCGAGAGCATCGGTGTTGTGCAGCCCTTGAGCGTTGACGATTATCACCTCCAGCATTCCGGTCGACATATATTGATCTTGTTCTTTTTTTTTAAAACCACATGTACCCTTCCAGTCCTCTAATATAATTTTCAAATATAAATATAAGTACACAAGCACCGGAATAGTTGTGGCCTGGGATCAAATTATGGAGGGACTTAGTATGAATATTAGAAATTCTCGTATCTCTTGCGAACAAAGTGAAGACAAAGACTTCAATGCTCTTAGTAAAGGCACTATTACAGTGATTATTGGAGTCACAATCAGTTATTCCCCATCAGGCTAAGACCTCGACTTAATCATCGTTCGACTGAAGATTTACTTATGCTGGCTTTTGCGAAAAAAACATCTTCCCCAACTTGTTTTTTATTTCCAAAAGTTTTGTTGTGTTGAGATAACATTTCACTTAGCTCATCAAATGTAAGCTTGCCTAACTTTCCAGTTACTTGTAAAGTTTCCAAAAAATTATATAGGAAGAAGGCAATCCAACAATTAAAATTGTGGTCATGAAACTATCATCTACTCCTCGAAAACCAACATTTAGTATTTCCTGCTTAATGTTATTAATTCTGGAAATATATTCATGTACATCACCTCCTTCAGTCAATTTCTGTTGGAGAAACTTTAATTGAAGATCAACTTTCTTTGATTTAGGCTGAGTATCAAATAGATACTTAAAATATTTTCAAGCAGACCATGCATCAATAGTATTTTCAATATGGATATACATCTCATCATTAATTGAAGATTTGATGAGTGCTAATGCTTTGTCATTTTTAATTTCCCATTTCACTAGTGTGGCTGCATCTGTAGGTTTATTTGGCTAAGTATCTTCATTACATATATCATGCCAAATTTCATCATAAATGAGAGTGCTTTCAATGAGACGTTTCCATGTCTTGTATGATTTTGTGCCTTCAAGTTTATCGGAGTCAGATACCAAATTAATTAACTTCGACATTGTAGTGTTGAATATTTGCACCAAAACATCAAGCAAAATATATCAAGATGAGCAACACACCACACACATCACACAAAAATCAATCTATAGGGGCTTGGCCTTGACCCTTAGATAGTCATTGAAACAGGAGAAAAATGATTGAGCTTGGCACTTGGCTATGGTCAAATTCCAAGTAACTTTCAAAATTTTACTCCTTACAATGCTCTTGCAAATTTAAAAAAATTCACCCCCCCTCAAAGTAAAATTACTTTGAGTTACAAAAATTTGTTACCCAAATAAATAACTTGATATGTGTGTATCCTTTGATTTACCTACTTTTGTCTTTGTGGGCTAATGAAAAGTAGATGGAATGTTTCCTTATGAACCAATAGGTATTGATAAGTATAAATTCATTAGGAGTTACATGTAAACCTTTGCCTACAAAGTCTTTTAATTGGTATCCCTCAGTGGACGCTTGGCGATGAAGAACAAGTTATCTCTAGCTAATTTTGTAAGTTAGCTCCAGCTAATTCACAAAAGATGGTCCTGGAGCACCACGAGGTCAATCATGGACAGTAGAGCAGCTAAAATAAATAATGGCACTTCACTATTGCCTTTGAAAAGAGCAAGTAACAATAATAAGATAACCCACATGTGGAAATAAAGCTATCAATAACCTAGAAAAATTTGAAATGTTCTTAATTATCAATATGTTCAAAGGAATAGCGGATTATTCTTGACGCATTTCCCAACAGATCGTGTACCAGATCCACAAAACAACCACAGTGACAAACAGTTGTGCACTTCAACCTTTAAGAAACATACATGCACCATTCAAGACTTGATGATGCAGTAAGGGTCCATTTTCCTGAGAGCGCCAGTATTATGCAGCCCGTGAGTGTTGATGAGTATCACCTCCAACGTTCCGATCGACATATCTTGATCTTGTGTTTTTTTTTTAAACCATGTGCACCCTTCCATTCCTCTAATATAATTTTCAAATATAAAGACAAGTACACAAGCACTGGGAGAGTTGTGGCCTGGGATCAAATTGTGGAGGGACTTAGTATGAATGTTAGAAATTCTTGTATCTCTTGTGAACATAGTGAATACAAAGAGTTCAGTGATCTTGGTAAAGGAATTATTACAATGATTATTGGAGGCGCGGTCAGTTATTCCCCAGCAGGCTCAGGTCTCCACTTAATCATCATTCAACTGAACTCTGACTTAACTCATTTGAATGATACCAATATAGCCTTAGCTATGTTTAAGGAACAAAATACAATTCAAAAACGTTTCTAAACCTAGCCTTCACACCTGTTCCTTGGAATCGCACAAGTCCTTTCAATGCCCTCGGAGATTGCATTCACTCTGTTCACAATAATAGTTGCAGTTACGACCATTGGAGATTTTTTTTGCAGGCTTGAATCTCATCGCCTGTACAGTGAAAATCAACTACAAGACTTTTCATGACCACCTGCTTCCTGAAAGGATCTAAAAATCAACTATACAAAATGTGTCTCAGTATTCGAGTCTCTAGAAACTGAATAGCGATTAGAACTTCCTGTTCATAAGTGTAGGCTATAAAAAATAATAATCCTGCCCCCTTGATACAACACAGACTCATCAAAGAACATCATGACATGCAAATAAAGTCTGAAATTTCACAATATCTCTAGACACTCATATGAAGAAAAAAAAATATTTTCCCTTTAAAAAATTAACAATTAACTGACCAATTTTCTGATAGAGTGCACTGGCTTGTAGAGCTGAACTCTCCTCCTCAGGTCAGCTGCATTACTGGAGATCTGATATCACAATAATGGAAGAAGTGTCCTCAGACACACACTTTTATTAAATAGGAAAATAAATACATATGAGAATTTGCAAGAGTTTACACCCAAACACCTCAACACTCTTGCAATGAGCTATATATAAGGTAAATGTCCTAACAAACTCTAGTTATGGATCACTTATTAAATAAAAAAGTGTCCATTTACAATAAATGTTATCTTAACAATCTTCTAACTATACTCCTAAATTAGAGCCTAACATACGACACCTTTCTAGAGTCATATCTTTCACAACAATACTCTATTTCGAAATGTCTCCATTTATTAATCAAATATTCTAGATTATTAATTTATTATTCTAAATTAATACTTATTTTATCAAAGTATTTTAAACTATGATATTTGTATTTTTGATCATCTAACATGGTGATGAGGACGATACAAACAACACATTTGACACAGGTGCACACTTCAATAGGTGAAGTGGGTCCCAAAAAGGTTTCTTACCTCCAATTTTGTATGTGCATATATACCTCTGCTCTTCACACATTGAATAACACGTCGCACGATTCTGCTTCTACAATACATACCTCAACACCTTTCCATTCAAACTCCACATAATTCAGTCAAACTCAAATGCCATAGGCCTTAACTCTATGGCAGCATTGACTCTTGACAAGGGGATCTTCCAACCAGCTCTATGGGTCTATGAAAACTTTAATCATTACACATGCAACAACTCTTTGGCTATCTTCCTTACTAGAGGCTCTATAAACAATCCCAAGGTTTACACAGTTCGTATTTCTAATCCCCAGTGAATGCAACTTAAAATCACGCATAATTAAATGGTGGCGGCTCTATATCCACATTATACAACCACTTAATTCCCACTCACGCAGACGGCTTGTATCACACCCACGTTCGCGGCTCTCATGATGGAAAATGATGGTTGTGGGTTCAAAAATGATGGCAGCTGACTCTCTTCACTGAAAGGAAGGTGGTGTGGTTCCTCACTCATATTTTGACCTACACTTTGATACCAAATTAAAAACTGGAGAATAACTCAACAATTTGGTGAGGCCACAAGGGCACAACACAAGTGACACTATGCTCACACACATCGTATTCAATTTGATAAATTGTATACAAATATATAGGCTAGGATAGCCCCTAAGAGCCTCCTAAATTTATAGATCTGAAAACTACTCATACTCTAATCTAGAAATTCATTTTAACCATTTACTAAATATGAAATTTCTTCATTATTATCCATCACTCACAAAGGCCTTGACATGCAGTAAAAAAATCGCAATGTTGAACGTTGTAATTTAAATTTAACCAAAAATATCTAAAAGGAATTCGGGGACCCAGATAATAGTAGGTCACCCTATTTTCAGCAAGAAATATAATTCTTGTGTCAAGTGGATTGCAAAGATCTATTATTATTATCTTAACCTGACATATATTAAAAAGATTATGCTTCTTACTCACACATCGTGAAGGTGAGGGTCATAACTATTATATTCGTTAATGCGGAAACACAAATATCACATGATAATCAACAATCACACACATATTATAAACACAAAGATTTTACGTGTTTCACCCAAACATTGGGCTACATCCACCAAGAAGAGGTATCGGTTGTCTTATTATTCAAATCATGTAGATTACAGCAGCTCACTCACACTCCTGTCTGCCTCTATGGGCTTACATAAATAATGAACAAAATTATATTAGTTACATAACAATTTTCTAAACTTGTGCGTTCATACAAAATTGGTAGATTTGGTTGAACGAACTGCTACAAAATAGGCTCCACTAAATCTGCTCATATCTAACAAATCTGGGAAATTCGTTGGCATATTCAATAATCTCCAACTTGACAACAATTAACCCGATACCTTGCTCCTTATTTTGTTCATCACCTTTTCTACAAACCAAGAGAAGCCAAGCACCATCGTATCTTCTCTAACAACACTAGTTTTGTTAACATGTCTACAAAGTTCTCTTTTGTATACACTTTCTCAAGAGAGACTCCACCTTGATCAATGACCTGTCTTACAAAATGGTACTTGATAGGTGTATGTTTTGTTTTACTATGATATGATGGATTCTTAGCCAAGTGAATATCACTTTGGCTATCACAAAGTAACTTTACATTGTCTTGCATCCATCCAAACTCACCAAACAAACCTTTCATCCAAACTGCCTCTTTACAAGCATGTGAAGCAACTACGTATTCTACTTCTGTAGTGGATAAAGCAACAATGTTATATAGATTTGACATCCAAGTAATAGCTCCACCTACAAAAGTGAAGACATACCCTAAAGTTGACCTTCTATTATCCAAATCACCTACAAAATCATAATCAACATATCCACAGACTAACTCATGACCACTGTTATAGGTGATACAATAATCACTTGTTCCCCTCAGATACTGAAGCACCCATTTCACCATTTCCTAGTGCTCTTTACCTAGATTTTCCATATACCTGCTAACAACCCCAACTACATGTGAAATGTTTGGCCTTGTACTAACCATTGCATACATTAAACATCCTACTGCATTAACATACGATATTCGATACATCTATTCCTTTTCTTATTTTGTACTAGGACATAAACTTGAAGAAATCTTAAAATGGGAAGCCAAATGGACTAAATCTGGTTTCACATCGTTCATACCAAACCTCAAAAGTATCTTCTCAACATACTTATGTTGTGAAAACCAAATCTTACCATTCCTCCTGTCTTTGAATATCTCCATACCCAAAATCTGCCTTGTTGCTCCTAGATCTTTCATATCGAATGTCCTAGCCATCTGAGCCTTTAACCTATTGATATCAGTTATGCTTTTTCTTGCTAAAAGCATATCATCAACATACAATACTAATATAATGAATATGCCATTATTGAATTTATTAAAGTAGACACAATGATCATACTCACTCCGTGTATAATTTTGTCTCACCATGAAAGAGTCAAATTTCTTGTGCCATTGTCTAGGCGACTGCCTGAGACCATGCCATGATTTCTTGAGCCTACAAACAAATTTATTTATGTGATTCTAAGAAAAACCTTCAGGTTGTTCCATGTATATCTCCTCATCCAAATATCCATGTAAGAAAATAGTCTTAACATCTAGTGGATCCAACTCCAAATCAAGTAAAGAAACCAATGGTAACACACTTCGAATTGAAACAATCATAACAACTGGTGAAAAAATATCATGAAAGTCAATACCTTCTTTCTGAGAATATCCTTTCACAACCAGCCTTTCTTTGTACCTTTCCACCTTATCATCAACACCCTTCTTCAGCTTGTAGACCCACTTGAAACCTACATATTTTTTGTCTCTTGGAAGTTCTACCGGGTCCCATGTGGAATTCCTCTCTAATGCCTTCATTTCATCCTTCATTTCTTCTTCCCATTTATCATTGTTAGAAC
Organism: Picea engelmannii; assembly: GCA_009831015.1. Taxonomy (NCBI): domain Eukaryota; kingdom Viridiplantae; phylum Streptophyta; class Pinopsida; order Pinales; family Pinaceae; genus Picea; species Picea engelmannii. The sequence continues at coordinate 60,431 of ML786357.1, read as the reverse complement.
CCTTCACAACTTCCTGATAGCACGAAGGTTCATCATCTTTAGTACTTAAAGAAACTGACAAAACAAAATCATCATACCTTCTTGGAGGATTTCTGACCCGTGTAGACCTCCTTAGGGGAGTTTGTGGCTCATCCACATTCTATTGATTTTTATCATCAACAATGTCTTCCTCTACAAGAAACTCTTCATGAACATCTTCAGAAACTTGTTCATGTTCACTTTCACGTGTATTTGAACTAGTTTCAAGCTGAATCTGTTGATACTTAGGTACTTCTCATGTTTCATTTGAACATATACACATGATTTGATGAGATATGATTCATCAAATATTACATCTCTGTTAATGGTGATCTTGTGGGAAGTAGGATCTCACAACCTGTACCCCTTAATATCATCACCATATCCAACAAAATAAAGCCTTTTTTTATTTTGGATCTAATTTAGAACATTGATGTTTTGGAATTAGAGCATAGGCTTCAAAACCAAAAACTTTAAGATTAGAATAATTACAAGGGTGACCTTTCCATACCTCTTCAGGAATCTTACACTCCATTGTTGTTGATGGTGATTGATTCACCAGATAACAAGCTGTAGTTACTACTTCTCCCCATAGTTCCTGCTGCAAATTGGCGTTACTAAGTGTAATGTACCCCATATTTACCCATTATTTTTTTTTTCCTAGGGTCATTATTCAATGCTTCCATTACTTCTGTAACATTTCTCAATGATACTATGATGTGATTTAACACTACTTTTCTTTGCACCCTTTACATTTACCATATCCTTGATAATTCTCAAGGAAGGTAGCATGATTACCTAAGAAAATATAACTATATAAATATATATATATATACTCACCATAGAGTATGCATTTAAATTGTGCAAGATATATTCATACTACGGAAAACAATAAGAATATTTCGATACTGGCTTCAAATTAATGAATTAACCCCTCAGACTTGTGTGAAATATATTTACAAAACTAGTTCTATCCACATGACATTCGACACATGATAGTATTAAGACCTATAACAGTTGAACCAAACGGTTGGGTGCCTATTGCTTGTTCTTGGTTGTTTGCCCCACTCATTAGGACTATCCCTCAAACTAACACTAGCACGCAAGCTAACATATTTGAGATTTGGTACACAAATATAACTAAACTATAACCTAGAACTGATCTGTCATTACAGTTGTCCTAGTCGAATAGTATACAAATGTCATGGTGTAAATGAGTCCTTCCAATGACATTTATGGTGGTCTATAACTCGCCCCCTTGGGACCATCGATTGTTTACCGTGTCCAAGGAATTTTTTCCATAATTCCCTAATCACATGGGTTGGATACAACTTTGCATTAATGCCACTAAGCTTAATCTAGGGGATTTTTGTGAGTCTATTATTTCACCTGTCCTCTCGAATCTTTGTAGTTTTCCCTTTGTTTACAATGATAACTCTGTTTCAGTCTTTCGTGGTAGCATAACCAACATCTTGGTGGAGTCAGGATCGCTATGGTAGAGGAGAGTATGGAGGACAACATCCATCAAACGCTATCATGAGGTAAGGATTCTCTGGTTCTTTATATCCGAACTCCCGATTTTAAGAAAGGTTTTACTGTATGTATCAATTCTTTCAAAAAAATCCTAAGAGAGTGGCTGTCCTATCTTCCGTGTCTGGAGTAGAGTTTTTTGGCAATGGCATTTCACCTAGTAGCGTTTGGGGTTTTCTTTGGTTTAAACCTATCCTTCATATTATTTGCTAGGATTTTGTGTGATTATATCTTACTGTAGGTTATTCATTGCTTGCTCTGGGTTCCTTGAGCCTTACGGGATAGAGGTAAAACAATAGTCCATGCTTGAGCCCTTCGGAATTATGTTACTTCAGTAAAGCTTCATATCGATTCGTGGTTGTGATTGTATGCCCTGTGGCTTTCTCAGGTTTTCTGCCTTAGTCAGGAACTCGGTTTTCGAACCGTGGGGAGGAGTGTTTCCCTTATGACTTTCATGTCATCGAGTCTTTAACTTTCATTATAGATACACCGATATCAAGTAACTCTACAATTTGTTTAGTGATATCCTCAGTCTGTTAATTTATGAGGGTAAAGTGTTGGTGCTCATGAAGGTCCCGATTTGTTTCTTTTGAAGGGCACAATTCGTTTTCTTTTATATTCTTTCCTTCTGAAATCACAGAATGTCTAAATGAATGAGTATTCTAGTAACACTCGACCTTTACTACATTTTTCGTGTACCAAACAATTGCATGGAAAAAATGTTAAAGGACTCGTGAGACAAATCTCTGTAATACAATTAATCTTGTGAGCACTTATTTCCTAGCATGTTCAATTGAATTCGTCTCCTCCAAAATTGTAAATAATGTTCCTTTAGTCTACAACTTTTCCCTATTCTATGACACCTTTGTACCAGTATGAATACAGTTTATGTCTCTCGTCGTTTTAGCTTTATTCCGGGGCCTTTGGGACCTGACCGAAGAATTACCTTGTCTGTTGTTCTAAAGATTTGAATGTCTTAACTAGTTTTTTTAAATTGTATCTAGGAAGAAACTCAATCTTATTTAGAATTATATTCATGATGTTCATTTCAAGAAGGTTTTGATTAAAAGGAGAGTGAACTCGTAACCTTATTCTATGGAAAATTGGGAAAATCTTGTGGATCCCTGATTGACATTATATATTCTTCATTATATTGTTTGGTTGTTGTATGATTGTTCGCTTTCTAAAAAGATTGCTAAATGTTGGGTTTCTAAATCTAATGATGGGCCCCTTTTGACTGCGAGGGTACCCATCAGGCGATCCTTGGCCCCTCCACCCCCTTCGGGTTCGTGGATGATGCTCTCAAGCATGCAAGGAGGAAAGAAGGCATTTACTATAGACTCCAAGCTAAGTACAATCCGAAAATTTCCTGCGTTGTCTCTTTTATAAATATTTTACCCTGGTAATTTAATTCTACACTCAACATAAGAATTTCTATTGCTTCCCACTAAATACTACTTGAAATTTTCTTGGTATTCTTATAGGGTTGGTGAACATGAAATCCTCAGATTTTGGACATCGCCTTACACAAAAGGTACTCAGGGTTCCTTTTACAATACTCTCAAGGTTTACAATTCTAGGTTCCAACAAACGAAATAATGGTTCCGACCTAGAATATCGTTATTGTGGAAAGTTCAGTCCACAGTCCTGTAGTGACTGATTAACAAGTATATTCAATTGTTGTAATGATGTTTCATTGTTGGAAAATTTTAATCGTAGTACTTGCGTAGATTTGAATACACCTTTGATTACTGGCCTGATTTTTGGAATAAGTAATAAGTTTATTATTTGAGTCACATAATTCTTCTCCTGTGCATTTGTAATGAAACAATGGTTGTTAACTATTTATTCCAGTCTTATGGTTACACAGATCTTCTATTCTTCTTGTTTTAAAAGAGTGAAGTGAATATTGTTATGAAAAGAACAAACTCATGTTATGATTATTATGGCATCTGACTGATCATTTTTTGTTTATGTCATCAGTATCTTGTCTATGTATGCAATAGGCATTTTAAGTGGATTTGGAACTTTTTAGACACACACACACACACACACACATATACAATAACTTCCTATTATATATAATCATTTTGTCTTCAATAACGTTTGCACAATCTGATCTTCATAACTATTTGGTACAATGATCCAGATTTATGTAGGAACAAAATGAAATACAGAAATACACATAAATGCAGAGATGCAGTGGAAATAAGACTTAATTTCATTAATAACAAATGACTGAAATATGCTTACAGACAGAATGGAAATAAACTAGCTAGGGTACTGGTAGCTTATCTCTGAGAAGAGATGTGGCTGCTACTCGCATCCGTGAGAAGATGGTTACAATGAGGCTCGAAAGGCCTTTTTACAATAGATGGGAATGCCAAAAGTCCTAGACATCCAAAAACGTAACCCTAGGAGATGAAGCACCAAAAGTCATGTGGGCCCCGTTTGGGTAAGTTGGTGCATCAACTTCCCGGGGTCGTAACTTTTGCATACAATCTCCGTTTTAGGCGTGTGATAGCTCGTTGGAAAGGTATCGTCGAGAAGATTCATTTTTGGGGCTCAATTATGCCTTTAGCTATCACTGAGAACCTAGATCTCAAAAAACCTTCATTTAGGCCCTCAAAATGGTCGTGGAAGTTAAAACCTGCTAAAAATAGTAAATTGCCAAAATGGCCAGAAAACTATTTTGAGCCATTTGGAAAAGGTGGGTCGCCACTGATATCCACCTGGATTAATCCTCCCTCCTTAGGAAGAAATGGTCTCCATTGCATTGAGTTCCCGAGGGAGATTGAAAAGCATTTGTTGAATCTGCATCTTGGTGAGCTGCTTGTCTTGCTGGAGAAGTCGTGCTGCTTAGTTTGTGGAACTCTGTCACGAACCTGTGGCTGGAAGGTTTGGACCTTTTTAACCAGTCTGGCTATTTTAGATGACTGTGTGTAGAAGGAATATTCGTGCTTTGCTACAACCTTGTCGACCTGCTTCTATTGGATAGAAGGTGCTTTGGCCAAAGCCGTGGTGGCTGCAGTATCCTTCTGTTCACCCTTTGAACAGATTGTGGAGAAGATGAATTTTCTAGTATGAGATACTACCTTGCAGCACTTTTTAGGTGGGGCAGTAGTTGGAACTACCTCTGGTATCCTGTAGAGATGACCCCC
>ML786357.1:43263-55054 GCA_009831015.1 Picea engelmannii | reverse complement strand
TCTCTTTCCGCAGTGTGGTCCATCTCATGTATTGTTCCTCATAGTTTCCAACAGGGTAGTACTGTTCCTTTACCGCATCCACAAAAAAATCCCAAGTGGGCTCGGCCCCATATATTCCAGATTCCTCTGTGGAACTATGCTCCTAGTAAGTTTCCCACCAATGTTTGACATGGGGGAGAGCCTTAAGGAGTGCGAAGGTGATCTTTTCCTTGTCTGAAAAATTATGAATAGAGAAATAACCTTCTAGCAGATTTAACCATTTATCTAGGGCATCTGCATCTATTTGACCTTCAAATATGAGAATATCAAAATTAACCTATACCTTGAAAGGTGAGGTGCCTCCAAAGTGGTCTCTTGATGAAGATGCGCCCGATGCTATCTGCAGGCGTTGAAGGATGTGGGAAAAATTCTCCATCATTTCGTCCCTCTGTCGCGTGAGAGCTTGCTCAAGCAACAGACTAATAGGATCGTCTACTCTTTCATTTTTTTTTTCTTCCACCATTGATGGTTTCTTGGGTGTGCGAGAGCGATTGTCTTCAAGAGAGACAAGCTTGAGACCTAACTTTCTATACTCGGACCTCGTTGGGGACATGCACTGAAAAAACGATCAATATAAGCCTACTCTGATACCACTGATCCGGATTTATGTAGGAACACAATGAAATATAGAAATACAAATAAATGCAGAGATGCAGCGGAAATAAGACTTCATTTCATTAATAACAAATGACTGAAATATGCTTACAGACAGAATGGAAATAAACTAGCTGGGGCGCTGGTAGCTTATCTCTGAAAAGAGATGTGGCTGCTACTCACATCCGTGAGAAGATGGTTACAATGAGGCTCGAAAGGCCTTTTTACAATATATGGGAATGCCAAAATTCCTAGACATCCAAAAACCTAACCCTAGGAGATGAAGTGCCAAAAGTCATGTGGGCCCCGTTTGGGTAAGTTGGTGCATCAATTTCCCGGGGTCGTAACTTTTGCATACGATCTCCGTTTTAGGCGTGTGATAGCTCGTTGTAAGGGTATCGTTGAGGAGATTCATTTTGGGTGCTCAAATATTCCTTTAGCTATTATTGAGAACCTTGATCTCGAAAAACCTTCATTTAGGCCCTCAAAATGGTCCTAGAAGTTAGAACCTGCTAAAAATAGTAAATTGCCAAAATGGCCAGAAAATTGTTTTGAGCCATTTGGAAAAGGTGGGTGGCCACTGATATCCACCTGGATCATACAACTTGTGTATTTAACCTATAGTACTATATATATATATATTTAGTCACTTCCTATTGTAGGTAATCACTCCAAGTTTTCAATAATGTTTGTACAGTCTGATCTTCCTAACTATTTGGTACAACTTGTGTATTTAACCTATAGAAATATATGTTTACGTAAATATTAAATCTTCAAGCTTACTTCCAAACTGTTCTTTGGCATTTTCAATTGACAATAAATTTTCGAGCTGGTTACTTATATGCAATAACTTATATGCTATAAAGGTTAGGTTTAGCACAATACAAATCCCATATAGTTTAATTACATCTTATGTATACTTATATAATTACATTTATAGTTAATACACATAGAATCTCTTACTCAAGGAATACAATAAAACTATGAGAGTTATACTATATTTTATTTCATTCCAACAAGATTTAAATCAATAAAACCATTCATCCAAATTTAAAGAGATGGATTCTATCAGTCATAAAAAAAATAACACTCGATCAGAGAAGGAGTAGATGGACATATCTGAGCAATTTCCGAACAACAAATGGAACAGTTAATTTCCTTCCAACCTTAGAACGAAATAACCAAATCTAATTTCTTTTCTCACCCACTAGCCTGACCATGAATCCATGAGGGCGAACTCCAGAACTCCTCCTCAGCTATAGACCTTCCTTTTCAAAAAATTTCTCCTTGTTGCACACTCAAAAAAAAGTGTTCATAACAGCAAGAGATAATTCTTTCCCCAGCATACTAGGCAACGTCCTGTCTCCTCCCATATGTTATATATCCAAAAGCAATTGTGCCTAGGTCTTTTCCCCTTGGGAATTTACACATCTTTCCAGATCCCTAATTTTCAGGGGCTGCCAATGGCCAAATTCTTGATTTCCCACTTGTAACATTCAACCCTAAGGTAGTTCCAACATGTTCCCCACTCATGGAGTCATGGTCAACTGATTTCAACCTGGATGTTCCATTTGTCCATCAACAATAAATATAAAAATATTTGTTTTCTTAGAAGTGTCATAGTCAAAGAGTTAGTTGGGTGAAATCAGATCTCTGCCCGACAGTCATAATCATAATTTACAATTAACTAAATTCGAAATTTGGAATTGCCATAAATGGCAATAATTTTCCAATTTCGAATTTATCAAAAAAAGAAATAAATTCCTAAGTATTTTCAGACTTGAAAAAATAATTCATTTTTGGGGATGTTACATCCTTTCCCCCTTCAATAAAACAATGTCCTCAGTGTTTGTCCCTTTCTCCGAACAGGATTGTATGAGATTTCTGCATATCTCCCCCCAACTCCCAGGTGGTCTCCTCAGGACTAAAGTGCTTCCATTGCACTTTTACCTAGGGGACGACTCTATTCTGAAGTGTTATTTCTCTCTTGTCTAGAATGCGCAGAGGTTCCTCTTGGAACTCGCCTTCTGGTTCTTCTTGCACCAAGTTCCAATCGATCATATGAGTAGGGTCATGAACATAATTCTTTAACAAAGAAACATGAAATACATTATGAATTTTTAGATTTGCAGGAAGTGCAAGTTGATATGCCACAGGTCCAATTAAAGTTAAGATCTCGAAAGGACCAAAAAACGTGGGTGCCAACTTGGCACAGTTTCCTAGATTTAGTGAACTTCTACTGGATTTGACTTTTAAATAGAAGTGGTCTCCCACTTGACATTCTAGGTGTCTTCTTTTAAGGTTTGTGTAACTTTTCTGTCTGCCCTACGCCTCTTTTAAATTATGTTGTACTTTTCTTACTGTACTCTCCATTTCCTGAACCATTTCTGGTCCCACCATGAGTCTGTCAACTAGGTTATCCCAGCTAATCAGATTTGTACACTTTATGTCATACAATACTTCAAAGGGGTTCATTTTAGCCAATATTTGGTAACCATTGTTGTATGCAAATTCCACCAAGTGCAGGTAGTCTTCCCACTTGCTTGGTTTTGTCCCGTACATTCGTAGCATATCTTCCATGATTTGGTTTGTTCGTTCGGTCTCCCATCCGTTTGTGGATGATAAATTGTGATGAAATTCGAGTTATTATTTAATCCCACAAACAATTCTTTCCAAAAAGTAGATGTAAATTTTACGTCTCTATCCGAGATAACCATTTTAGGAATACCATGCAGTCTAAAAATTTCTTTCATGAATATTTCAATGATGTTTATAGCTTTAAAAATAGATTTTGCAGGAATAAAGTGTGCGGACTTACTAATCTTATCGATTACCACCATAATCGAATCATTCTATTTTTGAGTTCTAGGAAAAACTGTAATAAAGTCCAACGATATAGTCTCCCATTTCCATTCCAGCAGAGGTAAGGGTTGCAACAGGCCAACTCGATGCTAGTGTCCGGCTTTCACCTATTGAAAATATTGACACTTAGATAAGTATTCTACTGTTTTTACCTTCATATTAGGCCAATAAAATAATTTTTTTAGTGTTGTTACAGTTTTCTAGTATCCCAGATGACCAGAATATGGTTTCTTCTGTACTTCGTCCAAAACCGTTAACTTTAATTCCACTAAATCTGGTATGTATATTCTATTTTTAAATCATAGTAGACCATTTATGTGCAAGCTCATATCTATTTTGTCTGAATTATCTGTATTATTCTATAAATATGCCACTATTTTAGTGTACTTTTCATCGTTATTACCTGCAGCCCTTATCCTCTTCTCCAGATCGCTTTCTACCCTGCTAATGTTTATTTCAAATAGCCCATGAAATCTTCTTTTTAAGGCATCAACTACCTTGTTTTCCTTACCCTTGATGTGTCTTACCTCAAAGTCAAATTCTCTCAAGAAGGACAACCATATTGCTTGCCTTGCATTAAGGTCTGGTTGACTAAACAAAAATTTCACACCATTGTTATCAGTCAATAGTAGAAATTTTATGCCCATTCTATAGTGTCGCCACATTTTTAAGGCGTGTATTAAAACTTCCAACTCTAAGTTGTGAGTGACGTAGTTTCATTCATGCTCCTTTAGTTTTCAGGGCTCATAACAAATAATGTGCCATTCTTGAGTCAGGACACCACCCAGACCTTCTTTAATTGCATCCACACAGACTGTGAAGTCTTTGTCTGGATATGCTACCTTTAAAATGGGTGCGGTTGTTAACAATTCCTTTAACTTATTAAAAATATCCTGGCATTTCTATGACCAGTTAAACTTGGTTCCCTTCTTTTTTAATGATGTGATACGGTATGCAATCTTGGAAAATACCTCTATAAATCTGCGGTAATATCCAGTGATTTCCACGAATTATCGGATGTCTTCTATGTCCTTAGAGATCGACCATTCCATGATGGATCTTATTTTCTCGGGATTGACTACAATACCTTATGCAAATATCACATGTCCTAGGTACTGTATTTTCTTCTGATAAAAGTCACACTTATCGAATTTAGCATACAGTTTGCATTTTCTTAAAGTTTACAGAACTATCCTTAGGTGTTCTTCATGTTCTTCTATTGTTTTAGAATATACTAATATATCGTCAATAAATACCAAAACAAACTTGTCCATCTCTCTCCTTGGGGGTAATTCATGTATCTCATCAACAAACACATCTCTAAAATCATGCAAGACGACAAAATCCTCCAAGCTAAGTTTATTTTATTTTTTCGACAGATTAGTCACTTAGATAACATAAATATGACAGCCTTTTCTCATGCACTTCTTAAATTGCATTGTTGAAATCTACCTAACTAAGATTGGTTTTTGTATAACTTGAACTCTCCTAACAATTTCGTTTTCATCTTTATACTTGAGCGAATTTTCATAACAATCTAAATCTTCTTTATGCCTTTCTAACCAATCCATTCTGATAATTATGTTCGTAAGACCCTAATGGTAGAATGTTCATATTTGTCTTTGTGTTTTGACCACCTAAACTAAACTCACAGTCAGTAATAAAATCATATACTTTTCTTTTTGTCCCTGATGCTAGCTGTACTAGCCAAGATTTTGCATGTTTTGTTCTTTTAAGTTTATTTGAATCCACTATACCAAGATCAATATAACTTAACGTAGCTCCTGGATCAATTAAAAAATAAACACAAGTATTGTTAACTTTTCCTTCCACTTCTACTACAGTGTATTGGTGATCAACTGGTCGGCCATCCACGACTGTATTAATACAATGTAGACTTCTACCCACATATCCCACCATGGAGGATTCCTGTAGGTTGTGAACCGTAGTCATGGTTTTTGAAGTCAAACATGGACAATTCCTGCTTAAGTGAGGTTCTTCACATTCCCAACATTTTAACAGTTCCTTAAGGTTGTCCCAAAACTTCTTTGTTCCCAAATTAACTGGTTTACCACCTCCTAGGGTGTTCTAGATGTTGGAGTGAAAACATTTCCTTGGAAGACTCTTTGTTGTGTTCTGGAAAGGGGCTAGTTGATATCCCTTATTCCACTGGTTCATTCGGTCTTATTTCTTGTCCTTCCAAGCCTTGGGAAATTCTGTTCACTCTTTGTATTGGTCGTCACACATTTGGGCCTTCCGGAAAACTACACTTAAGGACTTGGGGTTGCCTAATTCAATTATGTCCTTATAGGACTATGGTAAACATCTTAGGAACCACTGGATTTTTAGTTTGTCCTCCCAGATATAAGGCAGGAACCTTAATAATTCTAGGAATTTGTTTATGAGCTCATCCATAGCCATTTGACCGAGTTGTAGTTCATAAAATTCTTTGGTTTTTCTTTGATAGTAACTTTCAGATAGATATTGTTTCTTAAAGTGTTTCTTAAAATCCGACCCTTCCATCTTTTTTTCCTTTAGGCCCTTGGCCAACTTCAAGTCCTACCACCATATGCTAGCTTTTCCTTTCAGATTATAGATGGCCATTCTGACCTTCATATTGTTGGAATAGTTGTATATCTGGAAATACTTCTTTATGTATAATAACCATGCTTCAAATTCCTCCCCTATTATGGATTCCCCGTCAAAGGTAGACGGTTTGATTTTATTAAACTCTCCCTCAAGGTGGTCCACCCGTTTACTTTTTCTTCCTGTTTTTGTTTTATCTTCTACTAAAGGTGTACCTTCGGAAGAGCTCTCCCATTTTTCTGCTTCAGGACCAAAATTCTTGGAGGCCCTTTTACTTACCTCTTCTTCCTTATTACCATCCTTTGGGCTCTTCTTTGCCACTATGCTTCATAGCATAACTTCATTTATTTCTTGTTGTTCCTGTTGTGCCTTTTTCAACTTATCATTGTCTTCTTTGAAAACTTGCATCTCCACAATGAGATTTCTCATAGTTTCAAGAACTTCAGTAGGTGAACTTCTATCACTGTTATGCCTCAGATATTCAAGAGGCCTTTTCTCAGGACTCTCCCTGAGTCTGATCTCTACTTCATTCTGGTCTACCATGATCACAACAACAATAAAGTGTTTTCTGTTTGTAACAATACTTGTTTTGTTAGCTTTACATAAACAAAAAATATGTGCTAAGTAAATATTTGGATTTGTTTAAGGTCCAAGTGTTGTAACCTTTTCTCTAATACCATATGTAATGTACCCCATATTTACCCATATTTTTTTTTTCCTAGGGCCATTATTTAATGCTTTCATGACTTCTCTAACATTTCATAATGATACTTGTTGGATTACTGAGAGGGGGGATGAATCAGTAATAGCGTAATTATAATCTTTTTTCTTCAAATGTTATATCAATGTAGAATTATTATCCAATAATGAGCAGTAAGAAATAAACAATCACACACATACACAGTACACAAGTGTTTTACGTGGAAACCCAAATCGAGAGAAAACCACATAATGCTTTTTCTTATATGTCTTGAAGAATTACATTCATTGGAAGCACCAACTTCCTTTTTTTTCCAGCTGCAACTGGAAGGAGGATCCAAACCCCTAGTTTCTCAGGCTACAACTTGAGGGAAGCTCCAACTCCCCAATTCTTTGGCTACAACCAGAAGGAGGCTACAACCCCCGATGTTCTTCAACTACAACCGGAAGGTGGCTACAACCACCTATCCTTTCCCTGTCCTGCCACCCTGAAGTAGAAGTAGAATTATGGAACCAATGTCACACTATCACTATGAGATATACTGCTATAAACATGTACCAATAAATCTGAACCATGCATCAACCTGTACCTCAACCTATACCATAAACAAGTGCATCAACCATGCACCAACCTGTAATCAACCTGTACCATAAAAAGGTGCATCCAACCATGTACCAAGTATGTACCAATCATGTGTCAACTATGATTCATCAATATGTACCAACATCATCAACTATACATGTCAAGTATGTGTGCCAACTCATCAACTACTTGTCTCAACCATGTAGTCAACATGTACCACAACCTAAATCCCTCACCAATTTGATCATCCAAATATGATTTGTAGCTATGTAATAGACCTGGTGTATATGATCACATTCCTACAAACCTTCCTTAACTTTAAAAACAAGAGACTAGCATTTTCATCAAACTTTTCTATAGTCTCACATGCCTAGTTTTGGATTAGTTAACAACCCTAACTTGAAGTAATCATAAATTTGAACCTGTAATGTATAAAGATCTAAAAATGATACGCAATATTCTTCAGTGTGTTTTATGAAATTTCTCCAAGTTTCACTACTTGGAACCTCTCATAAAAGGATTTATAGAAAAAATGGCATACCTTGCTGAATTATGGCTTATTCTAGAGAGAAACCTTGTAGAGCATGCCCCACACAAAATATTTGATGAATTGATCTAAAACTATTATGAAGCATTCTATAGACTGTAGCATAGCCAACACATTTTGTCTCACTAAATTTGGATCTGTTATGAAGAAGTTATGACGTTTTTACCCGAAACACCTGATTTTGACTAGTTTCAGGACTGGCCACAAACCCTATTTTCCACATAGTGTAACTCCCAAAATACAATGACCCACAATCTGAATTTGTTACCACATATAATTGGATATGTTTTCTCACTTTCATAGAAATTTCACGGTCTGAATCATTATAGAAAAAAAGTTATAGAAAAAATGGTGAGATGACCTGTAAATAACATACCTTAGAAAGCACCATCCAAAGAATTTATCCTTCCTTACATTTCAGCCTTCTTTTCTTCACCTTCACTCATAATTCTGGTTTAGATATCCTTGGTTACCTCAAACACATATAGATATTCAATATTCTCAAGTGTGATTCAAATGAGAGAGCCTTTCCCCTTATTTATACTCTCCAAGTAGCTTCCTTAAAAACACCTTCTAGGTCACTTGGCCCACTTTCCTTATTTTAGGGTTGGGTCCACCTCTAATTTCTCCATTAAATTTATTATTGAAATAATTTATTTTCTATTCACTTTGAATTATAATACACTCATCACTTCACTTTATTATTTACCTTTTAAAATCTCTTAAACCACTTTGACTACTTTGACCTTTTGGGGCTTCTAGATGACATATGAGGGTCCTCCAACTTCGTAAGGCCATAACTCTCAAACCGTGAAGATTTATGTGACCTTCTACATACCACCAAAAATGGCATGACATGTAATATCCATATAGAATATTATTATCTGAAAATATATCATAACTCATACCATTACCCATCAAACAAACTTGGGTCCATTACCCAAACCTGGAGTCTCCAACTTCTCATGGCCATAACTCTCTAACCGTGAGGAATTATGTGACGTTCCACATATCATTGGAAATGACAAGACAAGAACTATCCATATAGGATATTTTTCTTGACAAATTCACTTTCCTTCATCTCATTATTCCATAATTAAGCATGGGTTCTCTTACTCCACAAACCATCTTCCTTTGAGGGCTTTCACCATAAGGGGACCACTTTGGAGTTCATCCATATTTACTTCTTATCAACCATGACAAAAAAATAATGAGTCATATTTACATCAAACAATATTGGTTCCATTACCTAAACCTTTGTGCTACGAGGCTTTCTTCAAGGGTTGACATCAATGACAACCAACCTTAATCAACAATCCCCCCCTTTGGCATTGATGGCAACACTCTGATGCAATACTGAAATCATATCACTCATGCTCCCCCTGGAACCATGCCTTTGTCCTCTTCATCTGATAGATCTTCTCTCCCTAGAACGATGCCTTTGTCCTCTGCATATGATAAATCTACTCCCCCTGGAACCATGCCTCTCTCCTCTGCATATGATAAATCTCTCCCCCTTTGTCATCAATCGCAAAGGTATCTTTCCATATGGGGCTGCTCCCCCTAACAGACTCTCCTCTTATGGTGCTTCCTTGTGTACATATAAGACATATAAGATAAGCATTCAAAAAGCATTCATTTTTGGAGTAGAAATAACTCCAAGTCTTTGGTGAAGATATTCAAAGGCTTCCCGTGGAAGTGGTTTTGTAAAGATGTCTGCCACTTGTTCTTTTGTGCCCACATACTCAACTCTAATGTTCTTTTCTACAACCTGTTCTTGTAGAAAGTGATACTTGATTGGAATGTGCTTCTTTTTGGAGTGCATCACGAGGTTTTTTGAGACATTGATGGCACTTGTATTATCAGAATATATTGGAATTGGCTCATCATACTCAACCTGTATATCTGTCAAAGTTTGTTTCATCCAAAGAACCCGTGTACAACATGTTGTTGCTGCAATATACTCTGTTTCAGTTGTAGATAGAGATACTGATGATTGTTTCTTGCTTAGCCATGACACTAAACACTCACCTAAGTAGAACGTTTCTCCACTGGTGCTTCATCAATCATCAATACAACCTGCCCAATTTGCATCTGTGTAGGCAATAAGTGATAGATCTTTTCCTTTTGGATACCATAATCCAAACTCTTCTGTTCCTTTGAGATATATGAAGATCCTCTTTATTTCTAATACATGTGATTCCTTTGGTGCTGCTTGAAATCGTGCCACCTATCCAATTGCCTGCATTACATCTGGTCTGGATGCTATCGCATATAGTAGGTTTTCAATCATTCACCTATATTGCCTCTGATCTGTAGACTTTGAATCATCATCTTTTATCAACTTACAACTGGTTTGCATGGGAGTAATAACTAGGTTGCAATCTTCCATTCTGAACCTCTTTAGCATTTCTATGATCTACTTGGTTTGAGAAATAAAAATTCCTTGGTTGCTTTGATGTATCTGAAGTCCTAGAAAGAAGGATAGTTCTCCAAGTAACGACATTTCAAATTCATTCTGCATGTCTTTTGCAATTTTTTGGCTTAATCTATCATCATCACTACCAAAAATAATATTATCAACATAAACTTCAATTAATAAAATATTACCTTGACTTACCTTGATGTAGAGGTTGTTGTCTGCACTACGTTTTTTGAACCCTGCCTGTTGCAGATACTTATCTAGACTGGAGTACCATGCTCTAGGAGTCTATTTTAGACCATACAAGGCCTTCTTTAATTTACACACATAGTCTGTGTTCTCTAACAACTGAAATCCTTCTGGTTGTTCAATGTAGACTTCTTCTTCATGTTCCCCATTTAGAAAAGTTGATTTTACGTCCATTTGATATACTTTAAATTTTTGGAGCATGCATAAGCTAAAAGAAAACAGATTGCTTCCATTCTGGCAACTAGGGAAAATGTCTCTTCAAAATCAATTCCTTCAATCTGTGCATATCCTTTACATACCAATCTAGCTCTGTTCATTGTAACCTGTCCATATTCATTCAATTTATTCCTGAAAACCCAATTTGTGTCAATCACATTGTTATTCTTTAGTCTTGGAACCAATTCCCAAGTGTCATTTTTCTCTATTTGATCCAATTCTTTATCCATGTCTTTATTCGAAAATTCATCTTTGCTAGATTCTTCAAAACAGTTTGGTTCAATTGTAGATAAGAGTGCTAGGTGTGTTTGTTCTAGTGAATGGATTTTTCTTCTAGTCTCAACTCCTGCATCTTTGTTTCCAATAATCTGATCTGAAGGATGATTCTTCGGTACTCGTTTGCTAGGTGTCTTTGGAGATATTTCCTAAACTTGCTCTTCTACTTCTGTTGGATTCTCTTCATCTTCATCTTCCTCTTCTTCTTCTTTTTCATCTTCAAAAAGTTGTTCTATCGATTTGTTTTCTTCTTTCTTTGATTCTGTTCTGCCTGTTTCATCAATTGTTATGTTGATGCTTTCCACAACTTTGTTTAATCTTAGATTGTAACACTTGTATGATTTCCTTGTACTTGAGTAACCAACAAGTATTCCTTTGTCCACACGAGAGTCAAACTTTCCCGTTCTGCCATCTTCTCTTTTGATGTAGCATTTGCTTCCAAAAACTCTGAGCATTACTCTGTTTTGAATGTGAATTGTTGTATGCACTGCCTGTGTCCAAAAAATATCTATCAACTTTGAATCCATTATCAATGTTCAAGCCATTTATTGTACTGTCATGTTCTTTCTTTCAATAACTCCATTTTGTTGAGGTGTCCTAGCGACGAAGAATTGCCTTTTTATTCCATGATTGTTGCAGTAGTCCATAAATTCCTTTGAGGTGAATTCTCCTCCATTATCCGATCTTAAGCATTTGATTCTTGAATCCATCTCATTTT
>ML786357.1:23058-36108 GCA_009831015.1 Picea engelmannii | reverse complement strand
TATATATATATATATAGACACTTCCTATTGTAGGTAATCATTCCAAGTTTTCAATAATGTTTGTACAATGTGATATTCCTAACTATTTGGTACAACCTATGTATTTAACCTATAGCAAGATATGTCTAGGTAAATCTTAAATCTTCAAGCTTATTTCTAGACTGTTCTTTGGCATTTTCAATTGACAATAAATTTTCGAGCTGGTTACTTGTATGGAATAACTTATATGCTAGAAAGGTTAAGGTTAGAACAATACGGATCCCATCTAGTTTAATTACATATTCTGTATAATTATATAACATATTCCCATTTACAGTTAATACACATAGAATCTCTTACTCAAGGAATACAATAAAATTGTCAGAGTTATACTGTATTTTATTTCATTCCAACAACATTTAAATCAATAGAACCATTCATCTAGATTGAAAGAGATACATTCTATAATTCATCAAACAAATAACACGCGATCAGAGAAGGAGTATATGGACATATCTTAGCAATTGCCAAACAACAAATGGAACAACCAAGTTCCTCCCAACCTTAGAATGGAACAGTCAAATCTACTTTCTTCGCTCATCCCCTAGCCTGACCATGAATCCATGAGGGTGACTCCAAAACTCCTCCTCAACTATAGTCCTTCTATTTCAGAAAAATTCTCCTTGCCTCACACTCAGAAAACAATGTTCATAATAGTAAGAGATAATTCTTTCCCCAACATACTACGCAACGTCTTGCCTCCTACCATATGCTATATATCCAAAAGCAATTGTGCCTAGGTCTTTTCCCCTTGGGAATTTTCACAGCTTTCCAAATCCCATATTTTCAAGGGCTGCCAATGGACAAATTCTTGATTTTCCGTTTGAAACATTCATCCCTGAGGTAGTTCCAACATGTTCGCAACTCATGGAGTCATGGTCAGTTGACTTCAACCTGGTTGTTCCATTTGTCCATCAACAATAAATATACAAATATTTCTTTTCTTACAAGTTTCATAGTCAAACAGTTAGTTGGGTCAAATCATATCTCTTCCCAATAGTCATAATCATAATTTACAATTAACTAAATTTGGAATTGCCATAAATGGAAATAATTTTCCAATTTCGAATTTACCAAAAGTGAGAATAAATTCCTAAGTATTTTCTGACCTAAAAATATATTTTATTTTTAGGGATGTTGTTAGAATATGAAATATTGTGCTCGTTTTACCATTGAAAATACCCTTGTCACCCAACCATAGGCCGAATCCACCCTCCAATCACCTTAACCTTGAGAAAGAATCATTCCGGAAAAAACCGTAGGATAGATACACAAACAAAGGGTAGTGCACCTTTCCCCAAGGATAGCGCATCAAAAAGAGTTGATCAGATTGTACAAACCCTAACCAAGAGATAGTCCAAGCCAAATGTGATCTCCTAGATGCAACAACTACAATGGAAACTCTCCTCAAACTTGCACACAAGACTAGGCACTACAGTGCGCACAAGTTGCTGCTCTACAATTTTGAGACTGCCTGCCAGAATGAGAACTAGCCTCTTGTATTTATACTAATTCTGGCTAACTTCCTGGGCCAAATTCTCATTCTGGGTATCTCTCTGTTCAGTATATTATTATTTCTTCTAGCCGACTTCTTCTCTTGGAGGATAATAACCTAATATAAATTATCTTCTTGAGCTGACAAGTATTCTAGGGTTATTAGCCAACTCATTGGGGTTTCTTCTTTCTTCCTGGAGTATTCTATTATCATTAGGTTTACACGTGGAGGTAAATACCTCCCGCAGCTACCATAATATCAACACTCCCTCCTAGCTAGGGAGGTATTACAGGTAATGGTCTTGAGCACAAAACATACCATTCACCCAATAGCATAAACATTGTCGTCTAGACTATCATCATCACCATTAGAGTCATCAATTGCATCATCTCTCGAAACCATACTCCATCTGAGTAATCTGAAATGATGTTGGATAAGTCACTCACACCACAAAGTGATATAAGAGTCGTTCTTTTGTCCTAGAAGAGTAGATGTTCTGAACCATTTTTCGTCTAGGAAATCTCTGTCCTTTAATCATTCATCTGGTTGATAATCATTTACCAAACTGCTAATAGTCTTCAAGGTAATTGGAACAAAATAGAACACAATTGTGTCTATTAATAGTAGTACATAACTACAATCCAGTGGTACACTACCACACCAAGTAGAAAACAAGTACTTGATCAGTAATGCATAGTCAAGAACAATGGAACACATCCACCACAGTAGTATACATCTACTATCATACATTCTTCATAACAATAATCTGATATCAACTTGCACATAAACAATGTTATGATATAAAATGAATCATCTGGGACAATCTTTCACTCACATCTGTGAGATCTGAAAGAATATCTTCCCTCAAAGTAGAACATCAACGATGGGCTATCTACCTTATTCTTCTCAAACAAGGAATAATGATTGTTCTGATTTATGAACCTGGACCATTACTCACCCTGGGCTATTCCTCCGACACTAAACAAAGTTTAACTTGGAGAGAATGAATCTGCCCTAAGGAATGCCTATCCCTGATTGTTGGGCTTGTACCATTCCTCGTCGTGGGCCATTCCTCTTACACTAATCAAAGTGCAACCTGAAGAGAATGAATAGACACTAAGGAACGACTGTCTGAACCATTTACTATGTTAACCACAAGAGGAAAATACTATCCTGTACCAACCTCTAAAATAGACCATTCCTCATGTTAACCACAACGAGAAATCGTTGTCCGGTGAGGCGGGCTAGTTTTCTTGAGTAACACTCAAGAAGAGAGACTTCCCTAGACCACTCCCCATGTTAAACACAATGGGAATTCATTGTCTATGGTACATCAACAATATGGACCATTTCCCATGTTAACCACAATGGGAAATCGTTGTCCGTTAGAAATCTCAATCCACTTTTCGGACAGGAAAGAATCTGCTCATCCTGGACCATTCTTCGAATTGAAAAATGATTGTCCATAAATCAATAATATATCATTTCTCCCTCCCAACTTGGGATTCATCTCTTCCTTTTTCAATAAGGAAGTCATCTCCATGAGCTCCATCTTGAGTACGCAAACGCTTTCATCTTGGATAGAAGCTTTACCAAAATGTCTTCTTATCTACTCATATGTGGAGATATGTATTGGAGAACCACTCTCTCCTTTCTAGACTTCATCACGGATAATGTAATGCTTGATTTCAAATGTACTTTGGCATGGAACACTAGTTTTCTCTGAAGGCTTCATGTAGGTATGATCAATAGAGTATATCATTGTTTGGAAGACTAGAACATATCCATGTGGCACTTCTTCTGTCATAATGAGATCTGGTCTACTGAGTAATCATCTTGATACAATATCTTTATAGAAAATCTTCACCACGCTTCTATTGTGCACTGGAGGTTCTCCACCAAGTTGTCTTCTTCTATCTTCATACAAGGGTCTCTTTTTGGTATTCCTCAAGGTCTTGAGGTTGTTCTTCATACGCTCTTTATTTAATTTCTCTGGAGAGCATTCTTTGCATTCATCTGATGTAGAACTCCAACTCATGGATGTTGCGGATGATATAATGACTCATGTAGAGATATGTCTGGTTTACTAGAACAAGTAATCATCATAGTCTTCTCCCTCCATCTAGGAGAACCTCTAGTTCTAGATCTCGCAATGCTTTCATTCATAAGTCTTTCATACATTGTTCTTCATCATGAATTTTAGTTCCTCTGCTTGATTGCTTTTATTGAGTTCAGATCAGGCTGGCAATCTTGTGATTCTTAATACAATGACTAGTTGTTCTGACTTCTAATTCTTTCTTGGAATATGTTCTTCCTGATGCTTTTCTTTAGCTCTTGGGTCCATGGAGTTTCTTATAGATTCTATGCCCTAAATATTCCATTTATTTCTTTCATCATAAGATCACGGATGTGGATGGACAACCATGGATACTTTAAGGCTTCTCTTCAAAGAAGACTTCTTCTAAGGTTGAACTGGACACGTACTGTCTTTCATGGCTGCTCCCATGGATATATACTTCATCATCTTCAATGGATCATAGGATAAGCTCCCTCCCAATCCTTGTTTCATGTATGAGTGCATATAATCGGCTCCCTCCGTCTAACAAAGTCCATTCTTTCGTTTACATCCTTATTGTCTACTGCAATATATAATTGGCTATTTCTATCTGACAGAGTCCATGCTTTCATCTTGTTTTCTTCTACAAAAACGTCATAAGTCTTTCTCCAATTTCCTCTTGATTGCTAACTTATTTCTGTCTTTTCTTCTTCTAAGTCTCTTCATGATGGATTTGTCTTATCTTGCAATAGCTTTCACATGATTTGTTTGACGTATTTCATCCTTTCATGTGTATTATTTAATGATATCCATCCTTATCTTATTTTTCTTCCATAGGTATAGTTCTTCTTGGAACACATTATCTTCCAAGAGATAGATATACAAGATATGTACAAAGACGATGCAAACAAAATATGTACAAGAAATAAGAAGAGTGTTGTTACCTTTAGAAGAATAAGTCTCTTTCATCCTGCTTAGTATTCTTTGTAGGTTCCTTTTCTTCGGCAATTGATGCTTCGTGTTTCTCCTTCCTTTTCTTTAGCTTGGGACAATGATTCTTGTATTGACCATACTTTCGACAGTTGAAGCATTATATTTATGAAATATCTTTCTCTTGATTTGTCTTCTTCTTTGAACCAAACTTCCTTTTGTTACTGAAGTTATTTAATATTTTTGTGAAGGCTTGATCATCATACTTCTTTTGGGGTTTCTCTTTTACATTGATCCTTGATTCTTCTTGAGCACATAAAGTCCAAATTTATTCAAATGTGAGATACTCCTTTCTTGTGTTCATTCTTGTGGAAAATGCATCCCACGTCTTGGGAAGACCATTGAATACTATGTTTACCAACTCCTTCTCTGGGATGATCTCTTCAATAGCTTGTATTTGATGTCTTAACTGAGAGATTCTCACAAAGTATGATGTTATGTTGTCATCATCATTCATCTTCATGTCACAGAGCTCATTCTTCAGACTCATTGCTTGTCCAATGTTTCTGACTGAGAAGAGGTTTGTTAGGGAATTGTACATCTTATTTGATGATTCAAGATGGGAGATGTAGGGTATCAAGTGGTCTTTGATAGAGTCCACTATGGTACTCATGGCATTGATTTCATCGTCTTTGAACTTCTCCATAACTGCAACGTTCTCCAGTTCATTTTCTTTTCCTTCTTCAAACTCTGGTTCTACGATATTTACTTTCATGATATCCAACACTTTATTCTTGGCAAGGCTGAGGTCAATCCTTGTATTCCATGCTCTGAAGTTAGACACTCCATCTAACTTGTTCTCTGACTTCATAGAATAGGTCATGGTTTCTTTGACTTGGTCAAACCCTAGATTTGACCAAAAACACAAACTTGACGTCTTGGCTTCTTGAAAGTATCAGGAGATGTGCTAGGCTAAGGCGCACTAATCTGTCTGGAAATTAGGTCAATCCCTTCACTTAAGGTGCCTCAACGAGAGGATTAGGGTTTCTACAATTACACCTGCTAGTAACCCTAATTGGAATGCTATAGTGACTACTCCTACTAGAAACCCTAGCGACAGTTCTTCAACGAGCTCAATATCCTTATGACCATGTTTCCTTCCAACGGTTAAACTGAATGAAGGAGGTGTGGGCCCATAACCTATTAGAATATGAAATGTTGTTCTCATTTTACCATTGACAATACCCTTGTCACCCAACCATAGGTTGAATCCACCCTTTGAGCACCTTAACCTTGACAGAGAATCCACCCTAGGCTAGATAGCCAAACAAAGGGTAGCGCACCTTTCCCCAAGGATAGCGCATCAACAAGAGTTGATCAAATATTCCAAACCCTAACCAAGAGATAGTCCAAGAAAAACATGATCTGCTAGCTGCAACAACTGCAATGGCCTCAAACCTTCACACAAGATTGGGCACTGCAGTGCGCACAAGTTACTTCTCTGCAATTCTGAGACTTCCTGCCAGAATGAGAACTGGCCTCCTATATTTATACTAATTATGGCTAACTGCCTGGGCCGACTTCTCATTCTGGGTATCTGTCTGTTCAATATATTATTATTTCTTTTGTCCGACTTCTTTTCTCGGAGGCTAAAAACCTAATATAAATTATATTCTTGAGCCGAAAAGTCTTCTAGGGTTATTAGCCAACTCATTAGGGTTTCTTCTTGCTTCCCAGAGTATTCTATTCTCGTTATGTTTACACCTGGAGGTAAATGCCTCTCGTGGCTACCATAATATCAATAGATGCTACACTAAGCATACTCCTTGCTCTCTCTAGAAGAGTCATGTTCACGTGTTCAACAACTCCATTTTGTTGAGGGCTATAGGCAGTGGTTTTATGCCTATCAATCCCAAAATCCTTGTAATAGTTATCAAATTCCATTGACGTAAATTCACCACCATTATCATCTCTTAAAAATTTAATGGACCTACCAGTTCGCTTTTCCACTAAATCTCTAAACTGCTTGAAAACAATAAACACATCAGCCTTTCTTTTCAACATATAGATCCACACCTTCCTAGATAAATCATCTATAAAAGTTACAAAATATGATGATCCTCCATACGAAATAGTAGGGGATGGTCCACAAACATTAGAATGGATATAGTCAAGGATTCCCTCACTAATGTGTCTTCGAGTTTTAATTTTTTGTCTATTTTTCTTTCCATAGATACAATGCTTGCAGAAAACTCACTTTAAAGACTTTAGACTATGAAGTAACTTCTGATCAGATAATACCTTTAATCTTTGTTCGCTCATATGGCCCAACCGTTGATGCCACAGTCGAACATAATCATTTTCATTCTCAGATACTGCTGTCACATGATCTAACTCAGTTCTTCCTTCTAATAGAAGCAAGATACCAACCTTCTTCTCTTTCATAACTAGTAGGATTCCTTTGTAGACTTCCATAACTCCATCTTGAACAATACTCTTATATCCTCTAGTATCTAAGACTCCCAAAGAAATTAGGTTCTTTCTAAAGTTCAGGTACATGTCTCACATCAGTTAGTATTTTAACAGTTCCATCAAACATCTTAATTTGAATACTACCAATTCCCACAACTTTACATGATATGTCATTTCCCATGTAAACAATTACATCATCTATAGACTCGTAAGTAAAAAACTAGTGTCTATGAAGACACATGTGATTTGAAGCACCAGAATCTAATAACCACTATTGATTGTGACATGAACCAATACTAATTGATAAAACTTCATTAGTCATACCTAAACATGTTGTTGAACCTGTTTCAATTGCATTTGCTTCCTTCGTCTTTTTTGGAGGGTCTTCTTTGGAGGCTTGTCGTCGCTTCCAACAATCCTTCTTCAGGTGTCCATATTTTCCACAAAAATAACACTTAAGATTTCTTTTTCTTCCCTTCGACTTTGACTGAGACAAATCCCTCTCACCATGTCGTCTTTATTTAGGTCTGCCTTTGACCATCATCTCCTTAGATGTAGAGGTTTCTAGATTGGATTTCTTCCTTGTTTCCTCATACAGTAAAGCTCCAACAATATCATCAAACTCAATACTTTCTCTTGAACTGAAACTAATAGAGGTAACAAAGTGATCCCATAACACAGGCAAATAACACAATAAGGTAATTGCCTTATATTGAGATTCGAATTTCACTCCCATGCTATCCAACTGGACTAAAAGATTATTAAAAGTATTTAAATGATCAGTTATTTTCATACCTTCCTTCATACGCAAACTGTACAATTTCCTTTTCAGGAAGATCCTATTCGTCAAGGATTTCGTCATATACAAGCTTTCCAGCATCGTCCATAAACAGACTGTTTTCTTCTCCAAGACAATGTTGAACAAAACATCATCGACCAAACACACGCGTATGGCACTCAATGCTCTCTCATCGATCTCATCCGAGTCTTCATATGTTATGGTCATGGATTGTTTTTCCTTTCCCAAAAGCGCCTTTGCCACGCCTTGTTGCAGCAGATCGTGCATCTTAACCTTCTAGATCTCGAAATTATTCTTGCCATTGTTCTCAATTTCAAATTTGGCATTATACATCTTCACCATTAATAGAAGAAACAATTTCCAAAAAAACACCACTATTTATAATAACCAAGGCCCTTTGAAAAATATGTAGAGGAATAATGGTATAATCTTCACAAGGTTTAATAAAAAAAACCTTTCAATAATATATAAAAGAGGCCACCTCAAATATATTATATAAAGCATCCACCCACTTGAATTTATACATTTAATATAATATGCATATAATACAAATTCACCTTTATGCATACAATCCTCCACCTGTACAATATTTAATACCTTAAACTAAAAAAAAAAAACATACCTTAAATTCTTTTCACTCCATAAAAATATGTGAATTAATTAAAGGAGATCGGCGCGCTCTCTGTATAGCGTTCCCAGCACTGGTTTTAATTAGGGGAGGGTCAACACTCCCTTCCCTAGGGGCGCCCAACGCTGACTTGGGAACAATGTTCCCTCCACTATCTACACCCACACAGAAGTAAAAAACTCACGCACCTCTGATACCTCACCCACATGATACTTCACCCACACAGCCTCTCCAAACACAGCGATCCCACGCATCGTGTAGAGGAATTTGGTTCATACAACGATCTCAGTCGCGCTCCGTCTACAGCTGCAAAGACATCGCTTAACAAATTTACTTCTACTCCTCTGTTGCACCACGATTTCGCTAATCTGGCACTGCTCCTGCTCTCTATAAACTCGTTTTGATACCACTTGTTATATTTGTTAATGCGAAAACACAAATATCACATGATAATTAACAATCACACATAAATTATAAACATATAGATTTGACATGGTTCACCTAAACATTGGGCTAAGTTCAGTAAGCAGAGGTATTAATTGTCTTATTATTCAAATCATGGAAATTACAACAACTCACTCACACTCTTGTTTGCCTCTAGAAACTTACATAAATAATGAACATAATTAGATTAGTTACATAACTATTTTCTAAACTTATGCATTCATACCAAATTGATAGATTTGGTTGAACAAACTACTACAAAATAGGCTCCACTAAGTCTACTCATATCTACAGAATCTAGAAAATTCGTTGACATATTCAACAATAACCATTAAAAAAATCATACTTAAAATATTAGCAAATAGAAAGAGCATGTGGCTCCCTCCTTTCCTATAGTTCACTTGGCCCCTTATGAGGGCATGAAATAGATTGGTGTTAAGATTCTGGATCTCATTAACCATAATGATTGTAAACTCTAACGAATAGCTTTTTGTAAACTTAAATCCTAACAAATATCAAACCTAATAACTTAAACCTTAACCAATAGTTTTAATCACTGAAACCTTAACAAATAGGTTTTAGTATATTTAATAAATTTATCATAAATTTTCTAAATAAATTTAAAAGTTTTAAATCTTGTAAATTTCGTGCTCTTCACTTTCCCAAACCTGCAGTTAATATATCATATAAAACCTAATAACTTAAACCCTAACCAATAGTTTTAATGACTGAAACCTTAACCCAATAGTTTTAATAACTGAAACCTTAACAAATAGGTTTTAGTATATTTAATATATTTATTATAAATTTTCTAAATAAATTTAAAAGTTTTAAATTTTGTAAATTTCATGCTTTTCACTTTCCCAACACTGCACAACGGAGCATTTAGTTTAATATACCATATTTGGCAGTAATCTAGTGTAATATTCTCCTTAGCATTTTGGATCCTCTTTCAAATTGCAAGTGGTTCACTTTCCCAACCCTGCACAACAGAGCATTTAGTTTAATATACCATATTTGGCAGTAATATTGTGTAATATTCTCTTTAGCATTTTGGATCTTCTTTCAAATTGCAAATGGTTAATCCATGGCTGAAATACACTATTGTTGTGAAAAATATCAACCATAAAATTAGTAATCACTTATATATATATGCTTGTTTGTTTTTCAAATTGCAAGTGGTTAATCCATGGCTGAAATACACTATTGCTTGGAAAAATGTCAACCATAAAATTAGTAATTATATATATATATATATATATATATATATTTGTTTTTGTTTGTTTGTCATGAAATGCATCAATTCATGCATGTATTGTATTTTAAAGAAATATTAATAAGTATTACATTTAATTTAGTATTTATGGAATGCATTTTAAATAAATATTTAGAGATTTTAATTTGGTTTTGCCTTTGTTTAAGTTTAAGTTTTAAAATAAGTTACTTTTAAAATACTATTTGTAGTTTCTAATCCCTTTCTTGGGTTTGACTCTGGCGATAATTGTTTGATGGAACTGAATTATCATTTGGTTGTTCATTCTTGGCATCCCATTTAATATGGTTGATTAAACAATATCTCCACCCAAATTTTAATCCTAATTTTATATATAATATTTAAAAGAAAAAATCTAATTTTACATAATTCTGAAAGATAGCATAGATATAGCATAGATAACATGCCGTGAAAAATAAACTATATCAAATGTAACATAATGACTGTAAGATGTTTAATTGATAGTGATTCTTATCCTCATTCACCATTCACTATTGATGTGGATGTGTTAGATAATAACTATAATATGTTTAATTGATAGTTCACCATTCACTATTGATGTGGATGTGTTAAGATGTTTAATTGATAGTTCACCATTCACTGTGGATGTGTTAAGATGTTTAATTGATAGTTCACCATTCAATGTGGATGTGTTAAGATGTTTAATTGATAGTTAACCATTCACTATTGGTGTGGATGTGTTAGATAATAACTATAAGATTTATTTGATAGCGATTCTTATCCTCATTCACCATTGATGTGGATGTGTTAGTTAAATACCAGCTATCAAATAACTGTCCTCAGTGGATTGGATTTCAAGTTTTACTTATTTTAAAATTTACCGCAGCATAGCGATTCTTCACGAAACATTCTTTCGTGTACCCATACTTTATGTTTAGCAAATGATTTGCAGGGACTATCCATTCACCCATTACCCTGCAAGGTGGTTCCAGTGGAAGATTAAGTGCTACCCATTTATCCACTACCGTGGGAGGTGGAGTCACGTGCATGAATTTTCATATCATGGATGGTTGCAGAAGGATTAAAAACCTTCCATTAAAAACTTCCATAGGAACTTCCGTTAACTGCAAAAGCATTACAGGTTCTATAATATAGATTCCCTTTAGTTATATATAGAGAGACTTGCCGTTACCAAATATGGGAAAAGACAAACAGCGTACTATCGAATTTATGATTCAGCGTTGCGCGAGGGGCTATTTCGATCATCATTATCAGTGCCCAGCGAAAACCCTGCCTGCACATGAGTCATATCTCGTACACGAACAGCCTCCGTATCCATCTGATACTACACCAGGGAACCTCTTTTGGAGCCGTAAACTGTACACTGCATGACAAAGAATAGCTATCTTTCATCATGTTTTAATTTTAAGTTAGATGATAAGTTTAAATTTAATGTAAACATGTTTTTTCTTGTTTCAGTCTACGATGGCATGCAAATCTTGAATCAGCTCAAGAAAATCGACGGATGGAGAGCTTGCCAACAATCCCATAATTTTAATTTTAGTGATAATTGTATTCAAATGTTTTAAAAGACTATTAAGCATAGTGTTCCTTTTTTCACTTATTTTAACGTTTATGTTTTGGTTTCACTTATTTTCATTAAAATACGACCATATTATTAATCTTTTTTCACGCCCAACCTACCTTTTGAATTGGATAGCTTGTAACGAAATTACAGACTGAATATTTTTATATATGTAAGGTTCAACTTGATTCAACACATGAGGCAATGCCGATGTTAGCCTTGCGTGTTGTGTTGCCTCAAGTAGACCACGAGACGATTACATTTAAAATGGTACCCATACACCTAAAATAGAGACGAATCTTTCTTTTTCGCTAGCTTGTATGAAGAAGTTAATAGATTGGATCTTTATCACAATGCCATGAATATTGCAACACAAAACAAAGCAGAAAGTCCGAAAACATCAGACATCATAATGACAGACCCTTCAGTATTTTTCAGATCCAACTTTCTAACATCCAAGCAGCAACAGCACTAAATGCACTGCTGCTGGATGCATTTGATAGTCGTCTTTGATCAATCAAGAAAGAAAGCAAGATGGCGATGGAATCTAACAGCTTACCTTTACATACTACACTACAAAAAATTCCTTGATATACAGAATTTGTTGCTGCATTTTGACGCAATAATGGGTCTCATATATTATCGCATTGTATATATCCCAAGTGAAAATTCATGGCAATGGATTCTGGTGTTTTTCACAGAACATGTCTTCGCCTATGGTTGGATATAAAGCGCAGACAAACCAACTTCTTCAGAATGAATAGTTTGACGTTTGCAAAAAAACCCTAACTTATAAAAAAACAATATTAAGTCGATAATGTTGGAAACATGTCAACTAATTTTCTCATGCATAGGTACATGCATGCCAGCTACTTATCAATTGTTCATGAAACTATGTGATCGATTTAGTATGTGTAATTAAGTATAGATGTTATATATATGAGCATACCTATAGAGGTAGAACACAATGCTAACTAGAGAGCAGCTAGTGTGAGACAGTGACTGTATGCCTATCAATGTGCAGCAAGTGTGGGGCCTATCAATGTGCAGCCAGTGTGGGAGAAGACAGTGAGTGTATACCTATCAAGGTTATTGTAGTTTTCATGGATAATCCTTGCTTGTGGTTTTTACGCGAGCTGGATTTCCACATAAATCACTATATCAAATGTGTGCTTGTCCAACCTAACAATTGATATCAAAGCCAAAACCAATTGAGTGCCAATTGAGTAGGTGCCACAAATGAGCTACTAAAAATTACATAGAAATCTTCCAAAAGCAAAAAAGTGATTATGTATCTCATCAACTACGCTTGCTAGAAATATCAATTATTAAATAATAAGGGAAAGTTGATTTCCAAACTAGAGGCTC
>ML786357.1:10500-22900 GCA_009831015.1 Picea engelmannii | reverse complement strand
TTAATATGGTAAAAAGGTGAGGTGATTATTTTATTCACATGGTATAATCACCTTTTTTGAATGAGCATGAGTGGAGGATCGTTTTCATGGTAAGAGTGGGACCTTTCATTCAATGAAAAAAAAAGGTGGATATTTTTTATGGGTTTTTTTTAAATATTACATATATATTTTGGATTAAATTTTTTTCCAATAATATCATATCATATCATTGTT
The DNA here is from genome assembly GCA_009831015.1 of Picea engelmannii. Taxonomy (NCBI): domain Eukaryota; kingdom Viridiplantae; phylum Streptophyta; class Pinopsida; order Pinales; family Pinaceae; genus Picea; species Picea engelmannii. The sequence continues at coordinate 22,687 of ML786357.1, read as the reverse complement.
GTTTCATCATAAAATACCTAGTATTATAATTTTAGTTTTGGATAGGTGTTTTTTTTAATGGAGAAAGTGCAGAGTTTTAAATTTGAGGTGGAGAAATTAAGCTGTAAGAATAAATTCGTATTATGGAAGCTTAAGACGTAGGATCTGTTTGTGCAACAAAGATTGCAAAAGGCGTTGGCTGGAAAGACAAAGAAACTGACAAGCATGGCAGATGAGGATTGGGAGGATCTCGATGCAAGTGCCCTCAGTACTGTTTGTTTGTGTCTGGCAGATGAGGTATTGCTTAACATCATTGAAGAGGAGATGACACCAGGTTTGTGGACCAAACTCGAGAGTCTGTATACAAAAAAGAACTTGTCAAACAAAATCTTCTTGAAGAGGCATTTCTATAGCTTGCGGATGAAAGAAGGTAAGAAAATTACTAATCACTTGAATGTCTTCAATACTCTGATTTGTCAATTAACTAATATGGAAGTAAAGTTCGAAGATGAGGACAAGACAATTATGCTACTGTGTTCGTTGCCTGAGTCTTGGGATCATCTAGTCACAACTGTGTGGTTTAACACAACGAATGCCATTGACTATGACACTGTTGTGGGAGGTTTGTTGTCTGAGGAGATGAGGAAAACATCTCGTAAAGAAATCTCAACAAAAGAAGCAATGGTGTTTAGAGGTTGATCTACAAAAGGAGGGAAAGATCAGAAAGGTACAACCTGGTCTAAGTCAAAAGATAGTAAGGGTAAGGAAAAATGTTGGTTTTGTGGCAAATAGGGGCATCTCAAGAAGGATTGTTAGAAAATGCAACAAGCATCCAAAGAGGACTCCACAATAGAAGCAAATTCAGCTACATGTATGGTTGATGATGTTTTGTTTTTCCATTTTGTCTCTCCACCTGTGTTTGCATAGAAGGTGCAGGGTGGTGATAGTTGAGTCACCGTGAAATAAAAATAAATAAATAAAAATAAAAAATATTGTATTTGCTTTGGATTTGTAGAAATTATTGATTGCATGTAAATGGGCATATGTCTGTAAGACATGGATAGGCATGCATGCCCCTGGTTTATCAGGTCACCTATGAAAAGTGTAGACATATATTTAGGTAGATTGAAAATGTGGGGAGGCATGTATGTTGGTTTAGCCTTAACTCGGTGAAATAGTTAATGAGTTAAATTTGTTTTTATGTCAAAGCAGGTGGTTTTTCAGGTCCATGTTTTTTGGGTATCCCGTGGTATTGTGTCCATGGATTACATGTAATGAAGCCTATAAAAGGCTTGGTGAACTCCATTGTAAATGAGACTGGAGGTAAGCGGTGAAGTCATACCTGGAAAAATTTGGTCAAATTTGTTCGAATGCAAATTTCTAGGTGTAGTAGTATTTTATGAATCTCCTTTTATAAAGGGATGTATATGGAACAACCAGAATGTTTAGTTCAAAATCGCAACAGGATATTTGTTTGCAAACTCAAAAATCATTGTATGGCCTGAAGAATGCTAGGAAAATGGTACAAGATGTTTGATTCCTTCATGGTGAGCCAAATTTTAGAGGAAGTGAATATAACCATTGTGTTTATGGTATATTCATTATCTTGGTGTTATATTTTATGCTTGTTGCAAGCACATGCATGGTTGAAATCAATAGGTTGGCTCAGTTGGTTAGGAAATTTGTTATGATTGATTTGGGAGTAACAAAAGAAATATTGGGCATGAAAATACATAGAGATAGAAAATATGGTAGGCTTGGTTATCACAACATAAGATACTCAGGAAATCCAGTATGAATAATGTGAAACTGGTAAAATCCCTTTGGCTTTCCATTCTAATTTCTCTTCAGGTTTATGTCATAATTCATGAAGTTTGATGATTGTGATAGACAAATGGTCAGCATTTCAGATGCAGTTGGTGTTGTGAGTAGACACATGACAAAACTAGGTCATGAGCATGGAAATGGGTGCTTCAAACACAAAAGAACAAGTATCACCTATAGTGGTTGCAATTATTTGGTCTATGGTTATGATTCATGATATTTGGACAAGCGCATTGGTCTATTAGGCAGGTGACTGATGGAGACATAATGGTCCATGCTAGAGTGAATCACGTAAGAATGTTCACGTAATAGTTTTGTTAGAGAAGCTATAGTGGTGTCTGACTTCTCTTGGTTTGCAGAAAGGTGATGAATTAATTAAGGGAATGATATATCAGGTAAATTGTTGTGAAGGTGGAGATTCTTGGAAACACGCCAACGAATTTTCTCATGCGGTCACATGCAGATGCACATGCACATGTAGACGCACATGCACACATGCATGCATGGAAGCTACTCATGAACTGTTTGTGTAACTATGTGATTGATTCATGATCAGTCTATCTAATTGAGTGATAGATGTTATATATAGGATCATACCCACAGAGGTAGAACACAATGCGAGCTAGAGAGGAGTGAGTGTGAGAGGAGAGAGTGATTGTATTCCTATCAAGGCTATTGTAGTTCTCCCTTGAATAACAAAAGACCGATAATCATTACCTGTGGTTACCCGAGTTGGGTTTCCACATAAATCACTATGTAAAGTGTGTGTTTGTTTATATTGGTTTCATGTGTGTTTAATATAACTCATGTATGCTCTGGTTTTGTTCTTTATTTTTCTTCCTCTACCCAACAATAAAAAATACGAACTTCATAAAAAAAATTGGCAGTTGAGGGTCAATAATTTTTTTTTAATTAAATAATAACTTTTCACAGAACATGGCTTCACCTATGGTTCAATTTTAATGCGTAGACAAACCAACTTCTTCAGAATGAATAGTTTGACGTCTCTAAAAAACCCTAACTTATTAAAAACAACCCTTCTTAAATTGATAAAAAATACGAACTACATAAAAAAAAATGGGAGTTAAGGGTCAATAAAAAAAATCTATTAAATAATAACTGAGTTTATACTCAAAAGAAGTGGGCTAACTTGGGAGCAATTAAATTTCTGGCCAATCCAAAACCTGATCAATTTTTTTACCATCTGGGTTAGTTTAAAATGGGACAAAACCTCTGGGGTAAGGTTCTGAAATGCATTGTTTGATCCATGAGAAACTCAAACTACCCCTGAAATTCCTAAAAAGGCGATATGTTTGCTCCCCACTTAGTCTGCTCCATACTCAAAATTGTATATGTCACTGTGCCAACACTTAAATATTACCACCTTCCCATTGGCTATAGTGAATGTGAAGGATAACTAACACCATGATTATCAGACATCATTGAAGATGAGTCACTTCAAAGCACTTCAACTTTATTGTAGATAGTGTGACACCCTAATCATAAATTGGGATAATCCAGTCAATAGAATTCTTCTTGGCCGAGATATGTTGACGTAAATGGAGCAAGAAGGCATTAAAATTAAGAAAAATATAAGAGAATCCCAAAACAAAAAAAAAACGTTAGACAAACAAGAACATAACCCACAAAGAATTTAAGGTGGGAGATCACTTGTATCTCTAAGTTAGACTTCAAAGGAGTTTTTTTATGCTCAGAACCTATGCTAAGCTTGCACCTCTATATTGGGGACCCTTTGAAATCTTAGAAAGAATGGGAGAAATAACATACAATTTTTCATTACCTCCTAATGTTAAAATACATGACGTGTTCCATGTCTTATTGCTTAAAACTTATACTCATGATTTTAACCATATCATTGATTGGTTTATGGTCCAAGTGGAATGCGAGGGAGAGTTCTAGCTAGAACCATTATGTATACTAGAAAGAAGGGAAACATTGCTCCAGAACCTAGCCATCACCTAGGTAAAAGTGCATTGGAAGAACTTTGGTCCAAGTGAAACCATATGGGATATGGAAGATGCCATGAAAGGGACATACCCCTTTTTATTTTCATCTTAAGGATAATGGTATGAATAACAGGACACCGAGGATGATGTTATTTCAAAGGGTGATGTTATTTCAAAGGGGAGGGATGTAATGTCATGATTTTGATTTCTTGATTAATTTGTAATTAATTAAGGTTAATGTTGTTTTATTTCAAGATGGATATTCAATTACCATGTCATGGTAATCTGACATATCAAACACTATATATATACTTTATTTTTAGATAGTAAAGAATCCAAATAACTAATTGAGAATGAGAACCCATAGGGTCCATGATCCCATGATTGGGGAAGAGTGGGGCCTGGCTAAAGTGGGTTATGCATGAATGAGAACCCATAGGGTCCATGATACCATGATTTGGGAAGAATGGGGCCTGGCTAATGTGGGTTATGCATGTCAAATATTTGAGGCCTCCTCAGAAACTTATTTTATGAGCAAATATCATTTTTTTCTCTTTTTATTTAATCAAAGATATTCATTGAATGAATGTAAGGAGGTTGGTAGAAGAAAGCACCTCCCTACTTATGAGAATACAAGAAAGTACTCATATGATGGGAATAATTCCAATAAATATATGGGGGGAGGTGGGTGAGAATGTCCTCTCATCTACTTATTCGAGCCAAGAGAGTTAGGCATAGTAGGGGAATCATTCGAGTTATAGAATTGCACGTAGGAACCTGTTGAGCTTGCATGTGAGAGAATTAGAGGGAGAGGATTCTAAAGGACTATGTAGCAAAGAAGGGAATTCTCTCCTTGTACTATGTGGGATAGGGAGTGGAGTGCTCAATAGATATATTTTGTTCTTGATAACCCAATATATTTTTCCCAAGGGATTCTATTCTATTGTGAGTTGATTCATAGCTTAGAAAGTTCCCAATAATGTCAATTTCACCATTGTGGTATCTAAAAGGGTGACCAATTCTAGAATAATACCATTGCAATAGAGCTTATAGTTGGGTGAAAATAGGTCACCCTATGATAGTTTGTTTGGATAATAAATTTTAAATAGATAAAAGTTCATCATGGCTCTATAAAGATTTGTACTAGTATTTTAAATTGATGAAATGTATATTTACCGTATTCTTATGTTGTATATGTCTTCATTTCTTTGTTTTGTAAAGAATGGTTGGAATGTTTAATGTGTGTAATCTATTATTGTCTCGGTGCAATAATGTATTAGGTTGTTAGATATTCCTTATGTGTATGCAACAATACATTTAAGATAGAAGTTTGAAATAAAACATGTTTAAAGTTTTGGAAATGAGGATTTGTACTATATTTATGTCCCCATGGATTTAATGAGATGGTATCAATAGTTATGATGTCATTTATTAATAAAAAAAAATATTGAAATTTTTCATTAATCAATTTTTTAATAAAAAAAATATGTAATGTGCTTGTGAGATTTAATGATGGAAGAATATTCATTCTTCCATCATTAGATAGAAGTTTAGAATAGAAGTTTGAAATAAAACATGTTTAAAGTTTTGGAAATGAGGATTTGTACTATATTTATGTCCTTATGGATTTAATGAGATGGTATCAATAGTTATGATGTCATTTATTAATAAAAAAAATATTGAAATTTTTCATTAATCAACTTTTTAATAAAAAAAATATGTAATATGCTTGTGAGATCTAATGATGGAAGAATATTCATTCTCCTGTCATTGTCATTTTGGGTTCGTTAGTCATTAGAGCCCATGATGATTAACACAAATTCATTCTCCTGTCATTGTCATTTTGGGTTCGTTAGTCATTATACCCATGGTGATTAACACAAATTATTGCAAAGTTGATTAATATACTTGCCATGTGTAACCTGCAGGAGACAAGTTTAGGGTTCTGTCGACAACGTTTATGGTTTCGGCAATTAACCTGTGGGAAGAAGCTTTGCCATCACCTCTCGATGTTCATCAGACACGGTATTGAGTGGTTGGGCTAGTATAATATTGTTATGGTTTTGAGCATACTATGTCGTGATTTTGTAAGCCATATTCATCTGATATCCCTTCTTATTCAACGATATTTCCCACTTTCACCATGTTTATTTGATATCCCTTTTTATTCAACGATATTTCCCACTTTCACTAATATATTTATGATTATTCTGATATCCCTTCTTATTCAATGATATTTCCTACTTTCACCATGTTTATTTGATATCCCTTCTTATTCAACGATATTTCCCACTTTCACTAATATATTTTGGATAGAAATTATGAGATATATGGACCAATTCAACGATATTTCCCACTTTCACTCATGGATTTAGGATAGAAATTATCAGATATATGAACCAATGGGAATTTAAGATGTATTGGTCGTAAAGTTCCATGGGTTAGCAAAGCCACAAGGTTGTAGTTGGCTGCTCCATTTGAGCAAAAAATTATCCTACGATAGTTTAGACGCGATGGCTGTGGAAAGATTGGGACTACTACAATCAGCCCAAATAGATTTCCTTCAAAATATACATTTCGCATATTTACCATTAAATTTGAAGCCTCTAGCTCAAATTTCCCTTGGCAGCCGATGAAGTTTTTTCCCATCAACGATTGGACAGGATAGTAATGCATCGGTGCTTGGCACAAAATACCTCGTCAGCATATTGACATTCGGTGCAAATTACCTCTTCGACAGATTGATTCTCAATGCAAATTACCTGATCGACGCATTTGCGCTAAGTACCTTGTGGACGCATCGGTGCAACCTACCTTGTCAATTCATCAACGCTAGGTGCGAACTATCTCGTCCGCACATCGATGCTTGGACTTTTCTCTTATTTGGTGAGTGATATAAACCTCACATCGATGCCCAAAATTTTCTCAGTTTTGGTTTTCACCCAAAATTTTCTCAGTTTTGGTTTTCATCAGTGGAAACTTTTCTTTAGTTTCCACACCCTCGACGTTTTGTTGTCATCGATGTCTGTATTATTTCTTTATACTAACACGTGGGATACGCCTCTAATCAATCCTTTGACTATTTTCCTTATAGAGGTGTCACGTTGGTTGGCACATATTGTACCCCATATGATGAAGTGGGTAGGCACATTGAAGAAAAGTCGTGGAAAACGTGCAAGAATTATAGGAGGCCCTAACTCCTTACCCAGAGCTCGGAGATGAGTGTAAATTTGGTCCTTGGAAAGATCCGAAGGAACATATTTAACCTATAAGTGCAGAATTACTATTAGAGTTGTGATTGAGATAGGTAATTTAGAAGAAAATTGTGAACACCCCAATCTAATGAAGAATAGTGGGTAGGGTATGTTACAACAATGTTGGTAGCTTCTACCAATTCCTACATACAAGGATTTTAGAGAGAGACTTGTTAGGTATAGTATAGCTACATAATTTAATAGTTATGCTTCTTTGATGTGTCCACCTTCAAGTTAGAGAGCATTTGATGTGAAGGTCTAGAATATATTTAAAAATTGGTCCCTCACTCATCTTTTTAGGATGTTTTAATTGTCGAATGAGTTCTATCTCTAATATCAAGCTTTTTGAGGAAAGGTCCCATTTTATATTTATTCTATGTCATTTTGTATTAAAGGATTTGCATCACCTTCTCTTTCACCATTATCATTTGATCTGTGAAGTCAAATATTCTAGATGGGGCATATTTTAAGGTTCATTTTTTTGTAAAGCAGGGGGTGAATGTCCTAGAATGAGTTATTTGAGCTCTGAGTAAGAATTATGACCCTTGAAATGTATGATGGTGTGAGTAGGCCACTCTTCCGCAAAAATAGAAACCTCCAATTCCTTCACAAAAGTTGCCATGTAGCAACCTCACGCAAATGGTGTAGATAGATTTTATGGATTCCCATCGGCCTCCACAATCTATATCAATTGTTAGTGAGGAAATAAAACAAGGACCAAACTAATAAATCAACCTCCAGAGAAAGAGGCATCTCACACAAAGTGTGTAAAGCTTGTTCGACCAAGTATGGCTTGCAAAGTGGCCTTCATTCATCAACTGGATGGAAAATGCACATTTCCTTCCTCCAAAGACAAATTACCTATGAATGATCAAATGCTAATGCAATGATCAAATTATCTATGAATTATCAAATGCTAAAGTAATGAGCTTGAAAATAGAAGCTCAACCAAAAATTTGCAACAACCTTGTTTTTATATTCATTTCTCTCACTCGCTCCATTAAATGGATAGAGATAATTACAAAGTCAATGGAATTCACAAAATATGAATGGGAAAATAATTCCTAAATGTTGTTAACAAAAGTATAGTATATAATTATCCATTTCAAAACAGAATTCATCTATTTAGAGTGTATTGAAGATAGATAAGAACACCAATAAGCCATACTTTTTATTTAAAAAAACTATAAAAACATTCATCATTGTAGACCATAAACAAAATTGAGAGTAAACGTTTAGACACAGGAAACTTCACAGCTACAAAGAAATCCAAACACAAGACATAGTGTTTACCTAGAATCCCAAATGAAAAAACCAACTTAAAATGGTGGCTTATTTTTTTATTTTTGCACTATTTGATACAATGCATCTCTTGGATCTCTATGCATCTTCCTTTCTTGAAAAAAAAAAATCCCTTTGAGAGTGAAAACCATGGAATAAATATGGATAGTTGGGATTAAAATGGTGGCTTATTTTTTTATTTTTGCACTATTTGATACAATGTATCTCTTGGATCTCTATGCATCTTCCTTTCTTGACAAAAAAAATCCCTTTGAGAGTGAAAACCATGGAATAAGTATGCATAGTTGGGATTAAGGGGAAGTACAACAACCATGACCTTTCATTTCAAATTCCTTAATAGTCTCTGAGGTTCTATTTTTATTATTTTATTTAATTCTCTATTTTTTAAAATTTTCTTTCTTCTTATTCACTTTTTACATTTTCATTAATTTCCATAAGCTTCTAACCTTCATAAATTTTCATTTTGGCTTGTAGGTAGTAATTATTACAACCATTTGTTGGTTTGGATTCATTTCAAATCATTGGTTGAGATTAATAAAATTGAGGTAAACATAATTCTCTCCATGAATAATTAAAAATAAGAAATTATACACAGCTCCATGAGGCTATGTTGAGGGATCATATGTGTTCTACACTGTATTCGATACCATTCTAAAACACCCAAAACCTTATTCTCCCAATCAAAATCACCCACTCAAAAGGAGGCCTAGATAGTGAAAAATTAGGTTTGAAAGAAATCTCCTTGAACTCTGAACACCTTTTTCCCTAAATACTGGATCAAGATATGAGATTTTATGAATGCATAGAACCGGCCTCCAACAAAGTAAGCCATAAAAACTTAGGGATAGAACGCTACATACTTAAAATATAGAAAGTGAAGTTAGGACAAATAGTACATATAGAGGTATAAAAGGATTCAAACTCTTTCACATATGAAGGATTCAAGAAATATTATAAAAGGATGAAGGTAGGATCGCATTGTTGATTTCTACTTTTGAAAGATATTTTATCCATTGTTGATTGCGAGTGGATTTATTTTCCAACAAGCCATTAACTTATATCAATAAGACACCAAGAATCCCTATAACCCCCTCAACCCAAAATACCTATAAAACTACTTCAATTAAAAAAAATTAACCCAAGATACCTATAAAACTACTTTAATTAAAAAAAATCTTCGTCCCCATTAATATGAAACAATATATTAAATTGATTTTTCACAATCTAAGACCCGTGTTTATATATAAACATGATAAGATATTGGTCAACAAGTCAAGTCCCCATGTAAAATATAATATTATATGTATTAAAATAATACAAACCATCTTAAATGAGTTTAAAAAATCCCATAAATTGGTTGAGCCCATAGAAATTGACTTTTATTGCACTAAATTACATGGCTTATGGGTCCTCCATACAAAACATGATGTTTATGCCACATCATCTATTGTTCTAAGATAAATACATAATAAATCCTTAAACATATATGATTTTCATACGTAATATCATACAATGTTCAATCTTGAATCACATATTGCTTATCATATTTGAGAGTAACTTATTGGGGTGAAATCATGGAGGTGGGTTACACTTTCGTGACAATCAGGTCTACAAACTTTCGAAAAACATTTTTTCGACCAAACTAATAATCATTTTCGGTCGAAAGATATTTTTTTCGGCCGAAACAATAAACGTCAAATCGAATGGTGCAATAACTGCCCCCTCGATTTGCATGTACAAATTTGGTTGGCCAGATATTTTCTTTCCGGAAATCCTTTTTCAGCCGAACAATTGTTCGGCCGAAAATTTGTTCGGCTGAACTATCTTTCGGACGAAAGATTGTTTATATATTAACGACACACCGATGTTGAAACATTTTAGAAACTTTGTTGTCTTTTGCTGTTGTTGTGAGCTATTGTGTGAGGAGGTCGTGAGAGCAGGGAACATGAGCGTAACTGAGGTCGCCGGGAGGTCGTGAGCGCAGGGAACGTGAGCGTAACTGAGGTCGTCGGGAGGTCGTGAGCGTCATGGGGTCGTCAAGGGGCTGTCATTGCATTTGCAACAGGTAAGTTTTTAAACAATTGATTTTATATAGGTTTAAAAATATTCGTTTTGAATGTAAATTTTTGTATTTATGGACTGTGAGGGAGGCGCGGGTGCCCAGCCCTGTGGCCAAGCTGTGGTTATGCCCACGGCTTGGCCACAGGTTTGAGCACCCGTGGCCCCCTCACAGTTCAAAAATACAACAATTTAGTCGTCGTTGCATTTTCTATATAATTGATGTGATATATGTTTTAAACTATTTGTTTTAAATCTAAATTGTTGTAATTTTGGACTGTGAGGGGGCCACAGGTGCTCAACCCAATGGCGAAGCCGTGGGAATGCCCACATATTTGCTACAAGGCTGAGCACCCGCGACCCCCTCACAGTCCAAAAATACAACAATTTAGTCGTCGTTGCGTTAGCTATATAATTTATGTGATATATGTTTTAAACTATTTGTTTTAAATCTAAATTGATGTAATTTTGGACTGTGAGGGGACCGCGGGTGCTCAGCCCTGTGGCCAAGCCATGGGTATGCCCATGTCTTGGCTACAGGGCTGAGCACCCACGGCCCCCTCACAGTCCAAAAATACAACAATTTAGTCGTCATTGTGTTTGCTATATAATTGATGTGATATATGTTTTAAACTATTTGTTTTAAATCTAAATTGCTTTAATTTTGGGTTGTGAGGGGGCCGCAGGTGCTCAGCCATGTGGCCAAGCCATGGGTACGCCCATGGCTTGGCCACAGGGCTAAGCACCCGCGGCCCCCTCACAGTCCAAAAATAGGAACATTCTTGTTTCAGTTCTATATTATTATTGATTTTGACTTTCTTGCTTCCATTTTTATCATTTATGGGCACCATCAATTCTGCAATGACCTAAAATTGTTTTTCTTTTTTCTCTTTCAAAGTTTAATTCAAAGGACTATATCAAAATCTTTGGAAAAAGTGGGAAAGCAAATCTAGCTACTATTATCCTTCCATCACCCTTTCTTAGAAACAACTCTAAGAGTTACCAAGTGGTCCATAATTTTTTTTTTCCTATGCCCATTTACTTATTTTTAACTCTAGAATGATGCCAAATAACTTGAAAAAGATTCTTATTCATATCACCATCTAAATGTGATAATTAGTTATGTATAAAGATAAAGATTCTTGAAAAAGATGCTTATACTTATTTTTTTCTTATGCTTATGCCAAATAATTAGTTATGTAAATTCTTACCTTATTTATATCACCATCTAAATGTGAACATGTATCACTTTGCTACCTTACCATTATATAGGATACTTATGACATATGAATTGATTGAATATATATCTTTGAGAAGTACATGAAAAAATGTGCCTCCCCATTTAACCATTCCAATATTAAACTATGAGGATTAAGGGTCTTTTCCCTTAGCAAGATGCTTAATGTCTACCTTTATATTATTTTATGAAATAAATGGGTCTTAATGTAGTGGTGAGCTTGAGACTTAAATAAATGGGTCTTAATGTGTGTGACTCGGTCAAATCTAATTGAAGTATTTTTTATATAAATATAACAAGAAATTTAAAGCTAAAGGAGTTTATTTTTCCCCAAATTTTCTTTCTTTCTAGGTCTCTCACTCTCGTGTTTTCTAAATATTGTATGCAGAAGTTTCTTATAGATTGACCTACACTAATCATGATTCCTACTCCTTAGAAGTTCAAATCTATGTATCTCCTAAAGATTGATCTACACCTATCATGAGGCTTACTCCTCATTGGATCACTACTCCTACAAAAACCAACTTATTGGAGGCATGCTCCTCCACTTCCAAAAGTTTTACTTA
>ML786356.1:450279-467281 GCA_009831015.1 Picea engelmannii | reverse complement strand
ATGCAATCAATTAAAAATTATTTCTAATGACAACTATTTGTTTGTGCGTAATGAAGGAATTTTTTACGAAGTCTGTTGAGTACCAGAAGTAATGACAGAGAAGTAATGACAAGTAATGACAGTCTCTAGTGAGACTGAAAAATGTATATTCTCCTTTGACAATGAATATAATGTTTTTTTCTGCTGAGAAAAAAAACACAAAAAAACAAAAAACTTAACCATTTGCTTGTCTGCTGATGAGTAATATATTGAGCACACATCTGTAGTTCAAGTAAACTTCATATTTTCAATACAGAAAGAAAGAGTTGATAACTATAAAAGCAAATTTTGTACAATTTGTCAATAGAGGTTGGTTACATAGTAAAGTATGGATGTTTCATATCCTCGCCAAGGTTTGGGCTGCTTCAAGTGGTTGGGTGCAAATTTTGTACAATTTGTCAACAGAGGTCGGTTACATAGTTAAGTATGGATGTTTCATATCCTTGCCAAGGTTCCAATCTTACATGTTTTGCCGCAAACTTGCCCATTTAAGTGGGCTGCTTCAAGTGGTTGGGGCCATGTACAACTCTTTGGCAACTTTGGTGAAATAGATATTCCCACTCTCAACTTCTTAACCAAAGAGATCTTCCTGGAGTGTTGTAAACTCACTGTATTGAGTTGTAATATTCCCATTTGGAAATTGGGAAGGAGATGCACTTCAAAGTGATAATAGAAAACATTTTGTAAAAAAAAATCTTATACATTTTTAATACACAAATAAATCTATGATAGGAACTATGCTAATTACATGAGCTGAGAAGAAGTCTAGTTTACAGTATATCGATTCATTTAATGGCATACATTGTAGAGCATTCAGTGAATACATTACATCAAATACACTCCATACGCATGCTCCTGTTTTTAAAACATGCATTCTGGGGGGCATATCTTTCAAAATGGTGGCCCAACTGTCAAATTCTTCGCTTCAATCACAAATTCCTTTATGAATATACAATTTCCTCTATGTGATCAAGTTCTGAAAAACAACTAAAGTTAACTACAGTGATAATTGAACTCCTAGACAAATATGGAAGCCTAACCCTAACAATACCTGCAAGGCAAACTGGGCCAAACCGACAGTTAAAGATGGCATCTCATTACAGTTAAATCCACATTGGAAGATCACAATGTCAATACAGTAATAATTGAACTCCTAGGCAAATATGGGAGCCTGACCCTAACAATACCTGAAAGGCAAACCGGGCCAAACCGACAGTTGAAGATGGCATCTCATTACGGCTAAATCCACATGGGAAGATCACATTGTCAATGCCGAGGGGTTACAGAACTTAGGTTATTGATCCCGAAAAATAGAATCAATAGATAAATAAATATTTCCCTTTAGATGTGCTAATTCCCTCTTTCATGTACAATTGCAGCCACAGGAAAAATACTTGTCAATTTTTCTGCCTTCTAATTTCGGCACCTTACTTATTAAGGGTGGATTCTGGTGCTAATTCCTTCTTTCATCTACAATTGCAGCCACAGGAAAAATACTTGTCAATTTTTCTGCCTTCTAATTTCTGCACCTTACTTATTAAGGGTGGATTCTGCCATTCATTGATGAGTATTTATGTCCTCTGCAGAAAATTTGAATCATACAAAAACAACAAACTACTATTTGGGATGGACCTGTTTGGGCTGAGAAACAGATTGATGAAATTCTGTCTAAATATACAATCTAGTTTGAGGGGTAGAAGAATACGATTTTAGCTTCGAAGAGATCTCTGTTTCAAAAGAATTCCCATTGTACAATTCTTTCAGTACAAATAAGCACAACATTATTGATGAATTTTGTACAACTAGAGAACTGAATAAAAGATTATTGATGTTAAACGCAGTTAGATACAATTCTGCAGAACTCTAATCTCCCAAAGAATTCCCTTGGAGTGCCTTGAAGTTGCTCGAAAAAACAGACTGATGGAATCTAGGTGGGTAAAAACGGCATCTCTTGTATTATTAATTGTCCCAAAAACTTCCCACGCCCCTTTCCTCTATAAGTGAAATGGGCTTTTGTGGGCTGTCTTTGGTTTTCTTCCTTTGGCTGTCTTTAACTTTAGATGGCTTCTGGGCACTGACTAGCCCATTATTTTGCCTCTTCTTGATGGCCGGCTTGACAACAGGTGTGACCAATAAACCCTGAGGCACCGTCAAAGGTGGCATCATCCTTGCAGCTGAAGGCTGTAGTCCAGTCTGAACATATCAACACAAGGAAATAAAACAGTTAGCATCACATTTCAGTCAACAGAAATAAAAGCTGTGTTAAATAAATAGATAAATATGTTTGCATGTAGTCTTACCATTTCAGGTGAGGTACAAGCCTCTGATGAGGAAAATAGCCGCTGCCCAAACAGTTTAACTCCTGCAGACCTGTCTTCATTAGGCAGTGCTTCAGTTGGTTTTTGGCGTTTTTTGGAAATGGAAGGATTTTCAGCACCACATTCTAGTGATACCAATGGAGCTTCTTTGATTTTCTTATTTCGGCCATCTTTAACATTAAATGGCTTCTGAGCACCGACCAGTCCATTATTTTTTAGAGGTCCCTTCTTGTTAGCTGGTTCAATAATAGGTGTGTCCAATGACCTATGAGGCACTGTTAAAGCTGACATTGTCCTCGTAGCTGAAGGCTGTAAGCCAGTCTGAACATATCAACATAAGAGACTAAACAAGTCAGCATCCTATTCAAGTCAATAGAATTAAAGGATGTGTTAAACAATTAGATAAACATGTTTGCAACATCGCACAAGTCTTACCATTTCAGGCAAGGTACAGTTATCTGTTGACAGCAATGGCTGCATCCCAGTCAATTCATATCTTGCAGGTTCGTCTTCAGTAGCCAGTGCTTCAGTCAGTTCTTTGGGACTTCTGGATATAGAAGTATCTCTAGCAACAGATTCTTGGAATACAGATGGATCTGTTTTGATTTTCTTATTCCTACCATCTTTAACTTTAGATGGCTTCAGAGCACTGGTTAATCCATTATTTTCAAGACGTCTCTTCTTGTTAGCTGGTTCAACAGCAGGTGTGATAAACGAACTTTGATGCACTTTGAAACCTGGAGGCGGTGGTCCAGTCTGATCATATCAACATAAGAGAATACAACAGTTAGCATCGCATTCCAGTCAACAGAATTAAAGGTTGTGTTGAACAATTAGATAAATATGTTTGCTTAAAGTCTTACCATTTCAGGTGCAGTGCAGTCATCTGTTGACAACAATGGCTGCATCCCAATCAATTCATGTCTTGCATGCTCGTCTTCAATAGCCAGCCCTTTAGTTGGTTGAACACTTGGTACTTTGGGTCTTTTGAAAATGGAAATGATTTTAGTACTGACTTCTGAGGACACCAATGGATCTGCTTTGATTTTCTCATTTTGGCCGTCCATAACAGCAGGTGTGACCAATGAACCATGAGGCACTTTGAAACGTGGCATTATCATCATAGCTGAAGGCTGTAGTCCAGTCTGAACATATCAACATAAGAGAATAAAACAGTTAGCAACACTTTGCAGTCAACAGGATTAAAAAGTGGCGTGAACAACTAGATAAATATGTTTTCATGAAGTCTTACCATTTCAGGCAAGGAATGGTCATCTGTTGACGACAATGTCTGCATCCCAATCAATTCATGTCTTGCAGACTTGTCTCCAATAGCCAGCGCTTCAGTTGGTTCTTTGGATCTTTTGGGAATGGTAATGCTTTTAGCACGATACTCTGGGGATACCAATAGATCTGCTTTGATTTTCTTATTTCGGCGATCTTTAACTTTAGATGGCTTCTGAGCACTGAAAAACCCATTATTTTCAAGATCCCTCTTTTTGTTAGCTAGTTCAGTACCAGGTGTGACAAATGAACTATGAGGCACTGTGAGAGCTGGCATTAACCTCATAGGTGAAGGCTGTAGTCCAGTCTGAACATATCAGCATAGAAGAATAGAACAGTTAGCATCGCATTCCAATCAATGGAAATAAAAGCTGTGTTAAACAATTAGATGAATATGTTTGCATGAAGTCTTACCATTTCAGGGGAGGTACAGTGGTCTGTTGATATTAATGCCTGTAGCCCAGTCAATTCATCTCTTGCAGGCTCGTCTCCAATAGCCAACACTTCAGTTGGCTCGTTGGATCTTCTATAAATTGAAAGAGCTTTGGTGCCAGATTCTGGGAATACCGATAGATCTGCTGGCCCCCCGTGACCCTTTTCTGTAAACATTTGGTATTTGCGCCGCAGAAACCTGGAATTCAAGCATTGTTTATCATTTGATTAGGAAACATTTGAAAAACCTCAAATCAATTGTCAAAAGCAACATCTGTGAATAAAAAACTGAAGAGACTTTTTTCAGAAAGTTGAGAGAGTTACACAAACACAAGAAAACTTTGATCGAGAGTTGAAAAACATGATGCTCAAAGAAAATACTAGAGAAACTTTTATATCATACATGCAAGCAAGTTTCATAACAGATGTACAGAACTGTTATAAGTTGCATATAAATCGCTTTTATTTCACAATTCTTGCACAGAAGTATAAACTATATGAACACAATATTATAATTTACACTCCACCTAACATATAGGCAATATTATAACCCTTTTGCATAAACTAACCTAAGCCAAATCATCTGCATCCAACCCAATTCACACTCATTGAAATCAATCCATAATCTGATACTAAAAATATTGATTAAACAGTACTTAAAATTGCTCCCTTTTTCAAAAACACCAGAATCTACTCGAGATCACAGGTTTTGTGGTTATCAGGGTATAAAGAGACTTTTTTCAGAAAGGTGAGAGAGTTACACAAACACAAGAAAACTTTGATCAAGAGTCGAGAAACATGATGCTCAAAGAAAATACTAGAGAAACTTTTATATCATACATGCAAGCAAGTTTCGTAACAGATGTACAGAACTGTTATAAGTTGCATATAGATCACTTTTATTTCACAATTCTTGCACAGAAGTATAAACTATATGAACACAATATTATAATTTACACTCCACCAAACATGTTGTCAATATTATAACCCTTTTGCATAAACTAACCTAAACCAAATCATATGCATCCAACCCAATTCATACTTATTGAAATCAATCCATAATCTGATACTAAAAGTATAGATTAAACAGTACTTAAAATTGCTCCCTTTTTCAAAAATACCAGAATCTAATCAAGATCACAGGTTTTGGGGTTATCAGAGTATGAAATAAGACTCAGGTATGCAATGCAAATTGTGCAGACTAACATTCTTCCACAATAGCAAATGAATCAAAACATATGCACCCAACCAAATTCATACTCGTTGAAACCAAGTCATATTGTGGTACAAAATGAATTTATTAAACAAGGTTAAGATTGCACCATTATAACAATCAAAAACACAGGATTTGGGGTAATATGGGTATGAAGAAAGCCAATCTGTGCAATGCAAGTATATTAACATTTTTTAGCAAACAACAAACTCCAATATTGCATTTTTCATTGGAAAGTACCATATCATTCAAGGGAGATTAGGGGACATGGGTTTATTAGGACATGAAAGTACCAAGTTCTTCCAAATCGATATGCCCCCCAAATATCCTTGGGGACTCCAAATTGGTCATGGATTGGGAAAATGATGAAGTACAAATCTCCAATATAGTTCTGGAGATCATTCTGGAAAGGATGATGAAGATTAAAGCTCTCTTTGAGTAGGTTTCCTTTGCCCATGTATTCAGAGAATTCAATCACAAAGCTGACCAGCTGTCAAAGGAGGCCATCTACTTGGAAGAAGGAACATTGTCTTTTCGAGAATTAATGTTGTCAATCTGTCTTTCTTCTGAAGCTAGCAGTACTTGTTTTTTAGCTCTACAGTTTGTCTTGTTTTGAATTCTAGTTAGTTTACGCATGTTTTTTAATATAAATCTGTCAAGTATGGAAGACTTTGTGACAGTCTATTTTGTAACAAATGCAGAAAGGATGACTGTATTTGTCCAGGTATAGGAAAAGGACAGTCTGTTGAGGACAGCCTTGATTTTGCTTGTTAATGAAGCCAAAAGGCTAGAACATGTGTATTTGATTTCTTCTTGAAATATCAATACAGAGATTTTTTCCTTTGAAGAAAAAAGATATGCCCCCAAAAAAATAAGCATTCCAACTACATCACAAGCTTTTTGAACTAAAACTACAGAAACTTAGGGCATAAACTTAACTCCATAATTATTAGCCACCTGCATTCTAGTTGCTTTGGTGGTCTGGATCTGGCTTGGGAGGCATGCATTGACCACTTACGAATATTTGATTCACACAGTCTATGTGCTTATGATTTTGCTTATAGTGGTTTCAGTGACCTGGGACAAACATCAAATCACACTCTGCTGAAGGATACATCAGAGTCACTCAAAATAGTGGATTGGTAGGGAGTGGAGTGGTAAAATCCCATCAATCCACCACTGCATTCATGCCTGTGCGGTTTCAATGACCAGGGACACTATTTAAATCACCATATGCCAAAAGATCCAACATAGTTACTCAAACAAAAGGGGATTGGCAGGGAGGGCAATGATAAAAATACCCATTAGTCCATTTCTGCTTGCAAGTCCTAGATGTACGGGGTGATGGTAAAAGTTAAAAGACTAAAAAACCTAGATACTCCAACACATAATACTCCAAAATAAAAAGAAAAAATTCAGTCTGCATCCAATACATTCCCTACACTAAAACACCATGATACTAACAAAAACCACAACTCCTAAAACTAAAGCACAAACAATTTTCAGTAACACAAGAAATTGTTTCCTGGTATCTTAAGTCACGGCAACAGAGAAACCACCCAAAAAAACATGCTTGAAACCCCATATCCGTTGATGTCCTGCACTATATCAATAGACGCCCCACCCTTTCACAAAAACAGAAAACATATCGAGAATACCATCAAAGGAAAAGACCCACAAACCTGACTTCTGCCTCCAGCTGATTCCTCTTATCCTTGTTTCTCCCCGCTCTTTTCCTCACTGCCCTGACACGCTGAAAGACATTGAAAAGACCAAAAACAAACAAATAAATCACAAAACCATGTACAGAACCAAACATAAATCAGATATTGTTGGTCTAGCTTTGCGAGAATTGGTTTGCAGAGCGGACACAATTGCTCAAACCCAAATATACATACCCTCTGGAGCTCCGCGTAATCTTCTTTCAAAGAAGCATACTTCCTTTCGATTTTCTTAGCCTCTTCTTCCCTTGTCATCTTAGCCATATGAGAATAAGGATAATAATACCCAATTGGCAATTGGGCACTCTATGAAGGCAGAGAGAGCCTCAAATTGGAAAGCTGCTGCCCTCTGAGAGCACCGGGCTCGCAGGCTACGCCGGACTAGAGTATAAAAAAGCACAAGCCTGAATAAGCGAGGAGACTTAAAACGGTGCGATACCAGAAAAGCAGTTATCGGACGCCTTCAATTATAGAGTTCTAGCATCCCATGGGGGGCTTTTATATCTGCGCCAATTGGCATTTGGTGCAGTCCGCCGAGGAAACCAGGGAATTTGAATATGGGTGGTTTCACCTTAATGGTTATTGGATTATGTGTACGCTTCGTAATTTCAAATATGGAAGAAAGGAGCGGAAGGATTGCAAGAACCCATGTGCATAGACAGGGATTAATTGCTTGAGCGGGGATTGATTTGGGGATTCGCACCTTGAACGGCCTGGGCAGCTGGTCGGCATGGGGATGGATTGGTTGGCTTCCTCGAGGAATAAGGGGGATGGCCATTGTTGATGCCATGCAGGTGGTCATTGAACTGAGCTTGCATGCAATACAGAAGAAAACTAAGGGACCAACAAAAGAATTCAACGCCAACTAAACCATAATTAGGCCTCCTGCATTGCAATCTGGTAAGTTTTTCTTTTGGACTTAGGGTTGGAGACCAACGACCATATCGATAGCTTTGGGTATTGCTGGCTGGTATATGCATGCTTCATTATTATGGAAACTACCAGTTAAATGAAGGGTCGGGATGATTTAGTTCAGATAATTGAATGGTCCGGATGACTTAGTTTTTCTAATATTACAAGCAAGTACATGCATGATCCATTATTACGCAAATCATCCGATACCTGAAGGGTCGGGTTGATTTAGTTTTTTATATTATTAAAAGCAATGTATGTCATTTTTGCTTCAAATCTATAATTGGATTCCATTATTATGGAAACCATCGGATTTGAAGGGTCACATCGATTATTCAAACTGTTTTACAAACTGAAAAAACTGAAAATTGATTTTAAATTACTATGATATATAATTCCCTTCCCTCAAACTCAGTCAATTTATAATAATGGCTCGATTTCCACTCAAATTTTTACTTAAATTATTAATAACAAGGCTGCATGGTAACATATCCATGTCGATTATGCAGAAATTTATAATGGTTAAATGGAAAAGGTTGAATGACAGGTATATGTTAATCGATGAAAGTTCAGTTCATTCAAATTTAGATGGATCAAATTTCTGTGACTTAGGGTTTTACTACTAGGACAAAGTAAAGCCGGGCACTATGTAACAACATTCTCAGGTCAAAGCAGGCTTATCGATAAATTCTTGAAATACTTCACCAAGGACAAAGGTAAATTCTTCAAATACTTCATCTACCTGCAACCTCCAGCTATAGGACAAAGTAAATCCTGGCACTATGTAACAACATTCTCAGGTCAAGGCAGACTTATCGATAAATTCTTGAAATACTTCACCAAGGACAAAGGTAAATTCTTCAAATACTTCATCATTACATTATCTGTTGATTTCGACATGCAGGAGATTTTATTTGCCACCTCCTAGAAACTTTATTTGTCACCTCCTTTCGCCATAGGTATTAGTTTCCATGAATCAATATTTAAAGGCCCCACAGTTATTTTTGTCTTTACAAAGAACACAAATGAAACAAAACAATCTTAACATGAAAGTTAATACTCTGTGAACATGAGGCTTATTCACAATCAATACTTAGAAACTATAATCTTTCTATAGGTTTCCAAGCGTTTCGAGCTCATATTCTACTATTTTATATGTTTCTATGATTTGTGTTCCTTCTCGTTGTGATCATAATCATAGTACTGATAACCTGCAATGAATGCAATCACAAAGAAGAAATTGAGTGAAATTCCAAAGTAGCGAAGAAGTGACAGAAAAGCATGAATAATACCTTCATTCTCCATCAAATTTTGCAACAAAACTGCCCACGAAGTCCTTTGTGAGAACAAAAGCCGAATTATGAAGGCATCGAGCCTTTATTTGCAATATGGACAGGCTCCACACTTGCTGCTGAGACGACCATAATATACACTAGAGTAAGCTGAAGAGCTGAGAGAATGACCATGTGTATGACATTCTTTGTTAGCTTTAGTTTGGATTTCTGCAGACGTAAAGAATGTGGAAAATCATTGTAGATAGGCATTTTGTGTGGGCTTCGTCATTTCTATCCATTTCCAATGTGATAGAGTCGACTACCCTCTGTTTATACTGATTCAAAGATATGTGTTGTGTATTTTTGGTTACGTATAGTCGAGAGGAATATAATAAAAGTTTCTTGAATGTCAGTGGTGGAATGGATTGATATTGACTGCATAATTTGTACAGAAGATATCCATGAAACGTCGACCTACTTTGTGGATAAGATAAAAAAATATTTTATCGTCTTTGTGCAATCATGACCAGATTTGTTAGAGAGATTATGATCACCCACAACTAACTGATGGAAATATTATATGATATGCATTATAGTTCGACAGTCTTCAAAATTTTATGCTTTCAAATATAAAGTGGTAATCATTAGTCAAAATAAGAGAGAGAAATTGTTTCGTGGGGAATTATAAATTGATAGTCTGATATGAACTTGTTGCCTCGCCGAATTATAAAAGGATTTATTACTAAAAGGATTTCCACCTGACAAGCCTGAATTTTCAATGTCGTGTTAAACATTGCATATAGGAACTCGTAGAGTAATGATTACACCACCACCATGAATTACTAAAAGGATTTCCAACTCACAAGCTTGGATTTTCAATGTTGTGTTAAACATTGCATATAGGACCCAATGGATTCACTGTTGTGTTAAACATTGCATACAGGACCCAATGGATTCACTTAAATATATCAAAGTGAGATATTATTCAATATGCTTTATAAAATTGTTTTTATATTTTTCTAAGAAAAGGTCATGAATTTCTCTATGGCTATCACTATTGGAAGAAAAAAATGGCTTCTTTTACCTCTCGATTCACATGTGGACTTTTCTCGGTATTCATGGACTCAACCAACTGCCAAAATCCCCCCAGTCACCTTCTCACTGGTATTTTAATAGTGGACATAAATGTCGTTTGTTTTATAGGCTGGTATTGGTTGGAATTAATGGTAATTGTGTTTGTGCCCCTCTAGCCATAAATTTTGCTGGTGAAAAATAATTTAAATAACCTACATCAATTTGTTGATTTCTTACTAAAAGGATTTCCACCTAACAAGCTTAAATTTTAATGTCGTGTTAAACATTGGAAGTAGCAGAGTAATGATTACACCGCCGCCACGAATTAATAAAAGGATTTCCACCTCACAAGCCTGAATTTTCAATGTCGTGTTAAATATTGCATACATGACACCGCAGAATGATTACAACACTGCTAGTGCTAAAATAAGAGATGAAATTGTTCAACCAATCATCTGATAGATAAATGCAATTTAATATTTCAAAATAATTAAAGAAAAACTCAGCTAATGTAGGACTTTGTTGAAAACATGAAATTTATGGTCAACTCCATAAAAATAGACAATCAACGGGGTGAACTCATTGCTATATACCTTGCCTACGACAGGTGATGCTCTGTCTTAAGAATTATGTCTTTTTTGTTGGATTTTTGTCTTTTCTGTTGGATTATAATATGTTTTTTAGATTCTTATCATAAAATGTACATAAATAAATATATTTGATAGAACTTTAACTTATATTATTAATATGGTGATCTTAATAAGTAATTGAAGTCTAATTATTTTTAGATATGACATTGTTGTTGATTATAAAAGTGTATAGGTAATCAAATTTTATAGCTATTTTTATTAATTTTCAATTATGATTAAAAATATGAAGAAAAAAAAATTCCATTATCATTATAGCAAATTTGATTGAGTGATTTATCATAGTAATTATAAATTTGTAACATCTCAAAGATAATAAAAGTTTGTCAATTAAGTTTTTTTTAACACATTTAACAAAATAGTAAATTAATTGAATGACTTAATAATATAGTGCCTTCTAAAATAAGAGAAAATCATAATTAAAAAGTAAGATTTTTTAAAATTAGGTTAAATGAGAACCAAATTTTTGTCTTCATAAGAAATTATCTATAAAGTGTTGTGCACGTTGTGCATATTCCATTGGAACAATTCCTCACAAGAGATATTATGATATTATGAAATATTTTTATTGTGCAAGTTTATTTCCTTGGATCTCAAATTTATTATCACTAGCTTATTGCTCAAACTTATGAAAATAATTGAAATACGAAAATGAAAGAACAATCAAACGAACACACCATCCATACAAATGAACACAAGATGTAACATTGGAAACATGATAAAGGAGAAAACATAGCTAGAAGGTGGGGCATGTGCTCTGCTCTCTTTTCTTCGGTTATCAAATTGCAAATACAAAGAAAGGGGCACTCATTATGGAGTTGCCTTTGACATCGAGGCTTGAATGGTTGCTACAATATTCTTGCTCCTTTGTTATGCTCTCAAATCCCACTCCTAATTGCTCTACTCATCGATGGAACAAGTACAATGCTAAAAGAATGGAACCCCCTCTCATCTCGACAACCTAGTATTTAAAATAGCATGATAGCCATCTAGAGTTAAGGTTTTTGCATGCCAGTATTTAAAATAGCATGATAGGCATCTAGATTTTTGGACCTTTTAGAATCTTCTTGAAAGTGCACACATGGCTATCCCCACATGTGTGAGTAATGGGGGCTAATGTGGCATTCACTTAGTATCATGGTGGTCAACAAGGTAGGTCAATTTGCGAGAGGAATAACTTCTACATACAAGCTTTGATTGAGGTGATTTTTGCACCATTAGAAAGGTATCCATGTGCAGAACAACGTCGAGGGGCTGAGAGCTATGATCACAAATTTTTGACCCAAAAATGTGTTGTTTGATGCCTCGTGGCTTTGGAAGGTTTCAAACCCCAAATTTCCAAACTAGGACCTACCACTAAAATGGGCCTTGCAAGCCAATTCCTCCTATTTTTTTCCACCCCAAAAGTACCAAGATAAATGAAAAATTATATAATAATCCATTCAAGATCAAGAGACTACTCTAAAACCCACTCATTCATTAAAAGCATGTTCATTTGTATTTATCCTCCTAATTTGTCAATGCATCCTCTTCTTCAATGAGTATCGAAGGTCTCATCTCCACAACATCTTTTGAAAAGGTTTGTAGGATTTAGATCCCAAAAGTAAATTCACGGGACAACCAAAGACTATAAATAATTAAAGGTTGTGCATGTAAACACTTGGGCATTCACAGTGCTAACAATTACACAATGGAGTTGTAGAAGCAAATCAATTGTAAACAAAATGCCATGAAAGAATAAAAATTTTAGTAAAGAATGGATACAATAAATAATTGTTGATAACAGATGCAAAAAATATTGTGTCGATTGGGTCTGACCTAGGTGGTTGAGAAAATAAGAGTTATCCTTCCCACCCAACACATCAATTCCCATAAGTGGCACATTGAGCTCTTAATGAGTATATCATTGTATTGACCTTGATCCCTAAAGAATCCAGTTTACCTTGAGTACCATCATTGAAATGAGGGGAAGTGCTCAATGGTTTGCCAGCATATGTGTTTCATAAAGAAAAATTAAAACAAAGAAGACCATAAACAAAGTTGTACTACATATCAGAAAGTATCACTAGCAAAATGTCATTTTTGTGTTATCCACCACTTTATCTACATAGAATATTTTATATTTTTTTGATGATGCCTAGAAGATTTTAGAGTTATAAAGATGTGGACAATAATCTACACATAATCATGTGGACATAATCAATATTTAACAACATGTGGAAAAGAGGGATCTTCTAAAAGCATTTGGAAGGTCCCCTCTATTAGAAAACGTGGGTGTGCTTGTTTAACCATAGACAATATAACAATATTGTCACCCAACCATAGACACGAATGCCACCCCCGAGCACCTTGAACTCGACAGAGAGAAGAATTCTGGTAGCAAATCAATAGCCAACCAAGGCTAATGCACCACGCAAAGATAACCAAGATTGATTAGAAAGTCCAACCCAGAAAGACCGGAATTACAGGTTTCAATAACTACAGTTGCAGCTGCTTCCCAGACTTGCACATTACTGGATTTCTACAATTGTGACTTGTGTGTTCCAAATGAACTCCGACGCCTTATATTTATACTGCTCTCTTCAGGCTATCTGAGTCGACTTCTCTTTCTAGAGGCTAAAGACTCAATATAAAATATTCTCTTTAGATGACTTTACTTCTAGGGTTATGTCCAAGTCTTTTAGGGTTCTTCTTGCTTCCTAGAATATTCTAATCTCATTGAAGGTCACAAGTGGAGGTTAATACCTCTCGCAACTACCATAACATCAACACTCCCTCCTAGCTAGCGAGGTATAAAAAAGGCAATGGTCTTGAGCACAAATAGACCATTCAACTAGTAACATCATCATAGCCACATAGGCTATCTCATGATAAAATCACAAGCACCGTCATCATTACCCAACTGGATAATCTCCATGACAATCGGTACAATGTCATCTGATAGAACACAACTATGTCTATCCATAGTAGTATATAACGATTATCCAAAGGTACACAACTATACCAAGTAGCACACAACTACTAACCAGTGACACATAGTCACAATCAGTGGAACACATCCACCACAGTAGTATACAACTATTGTCCAGAGACAATGGTCATATCATCAATCTGCATAAACAATATCATGATATAAGTTGAGTCATCTGGGTCATTCTTCCACTCACATCTGTGAGATTTGGAAGGGCATCTGCCCTCTTACAGTAAAAACATCAACCATGGGTTATTTGGACTATTCTTCGCATGGAAGAATAAATGTCCTTGATTTCTGAGCCTGGACCATTCACCTAACTCGGCCATTCCTCCGGCACTAAACATAGTGCAACCTGGATAAAATGAGTCTGCCCTAACGAATGCATGTCCCTGATTGTTGAACCTAGACCATTCACCTAACTGGGCCATTCCTCCGACCCTAAACATAGTGCAACCTGGATAGAATGAGTCTTCCCTAGGGAATGATTGCCCGGACCATTTCCTAAGGAAATGATTGTCCTGCACCAACCTCCAAAACAGACCATTCTTCAAAATTGCTCACAATTGCGAACTTCAAAAGAATGATTGCCCAACGAGGTGGACCATTCTACTTGACCACTACTAAGAGTGACTGCCAAGGGGAATCCCCATTCCTACACCATTCCCCCACACTGGCCACAATGGGAATCACTTTCTATGGTACATCAACAATCTATCAGACCATTTTCATTACGAAAATGACTTTCCGATCTTGACCATTTTTCGAACTGGAAAAATGTCTGTCCGTCAGAGAATCTCAAACCACTTTTCGAACTGGAGAGAATCTCAGTGCTCCCTCCTAACCTGGAGATCCATCTCTTCCCTTTCAACTAAGGGAGTTATCCCCACGATCCCCAACTTGTCTCATAAGTATGCAAACTTTATCCTAGACAAAGGCTTTGTCAAAATATTTGTTGTCTGCTCATCTGTGGAGATATACTGGAGCTTCACTTCTCCTTCCTGGACTTTATCTCTAATAAAGTAGTATTTGATCTCAATTTGTTTCGACCGTTCATGAAACACTGGGTGTTCGGATAGCCATACAAATCTGATTGCCACAATATATTATGGTTGAATCTGGAACATGATCAAATAATCTAGAAATCATCTTTCTCAGCCATACTACTTATGTACATGCCTCACATGTTGCGATATATTTTGCTTCTATTGTGTTGAGTTCGACAGACTTTTGTTTCCTACTGCCCCAAGATGTCATAGCGGAGCCCAAGCCGAAACACATCCCTGAAGTACTCCTTATGTCTTTTGCACTCCCTGCCCAATTTGAATCTGTGAATCCATGAAGTTGTATATCATTGGATGAGGTATATCTTAAACCATAGTTTAGTGTCCCACGAATAAATCTTAGAACATGCTTTGCAGTTATCCAATGCTCATGTTTGGGTTCTACCTGGAACTGACTTAGGGTGTTTACAACAAAGAAAATATCTGGTCGAGTATTCACTAAATACATTAATGACCTAATCAATTGTAGATATAGGGACAGGTCTACTGGATCAGAGTTTGAGTCTCTTACTTTCCTTATATATGTGGTCATAGGAGTGTCCATGGATTTGCAATCCATCATTCTAAACATTTCTGGCGCCGTTGTCGGGGACGAAGTTGAAAATTTTCCCCGAGATTGAACAACATTGAGCCTCTGATTCTGAAGGTGCATCAAGTATCAGAACCTTTGAAGATTGCTACTACGCACTTGGCAACTCCATTGTGACGACTCCACTGTGGAAAACCTGCCGTGTTAATTGTGGCTTTCAGAGGCAGACACACACGGTCCCATCCACAACTGCCTCTAGCTACACCTGAAACTGATCTGAAGGCGGTTCTTAGAAAAGGAAAGGCCTCTGAAGAAGAATCTTTCACCGCCGAACCAGGTAATCTGCCATCTCCTTCTGTACGAACTCCATTTTCTCATCCTCAGTTTCTTAGCAGACCTTTTTCTGAAGTTTCCCGTTTCCTGAATTTTGAGAGTGTTCCTGTTGAGTTTTCCCCCCCTGGTCTGGGATTGGAGGGAGAAACCCTTGTCACTCCCCTCTCCCCTGAAGCTGTACCTTGGCGTCGACCCAAGATCACAGAAGATTTCCCCACTCCTAGCTTTACCACTCCTCCTCTTGTTACTGTTGTCGCTTCTGCACAAAGAGAAGCATATGTTGACTTAAACCCGTCAGCCTTCTCCCTAAATCCCCTATTGTTCCCCATTCCACTTAGGAGCTCATCCCCAGTATCCCCTTTTCGGGCTCCTTCTCCTCTGAGTTCTCCTCCACGTAATATCCCTATGGCAGGAGCAAATCCCCCTATAACCAGAATGGAGGCTATTATAGCCGCTAGGTATGCTCCCCTTGTGTTACCCCAACCTCTCAATGCCCTCCCAGCAGATGATTACCTCAAGCAGTTGCCCAAGTTTACAGGCGAGGGGGACATAACTGCAGAAGAACACCTAGAAGCCTTTTACAGTTTTACAGATGATAATGTTATCATGCATGCAGACGTATGAATGGGGATTTTTGTCCATAATATTCAAGGCGAGGCTAGAAAATGGTTTAAGGCCCTGCCTCCTGGATCTATTGATGGGATCGAAGATTTAGATAATGCCTTTTTGAGACAGTGGGGAGATAAAAAAGACTTCATGTATTACATGACAGAGTTTGGGTCTTTAAAGAGAAAAGAAGGAGAGTCTGTCTTTGACTTCTCCAAGAGATTCAATAAAATGTACAATAAAATCCCTACTGAGATAAAACCCTCCGAAGCCTCTGCAAAGATAACTTATGCTAGCGCCTTTGATCCCAATTTCTGCCTCCTATTGAGGGAAAGAAGAGTTGCTACTCTGGCCCACATGCAGGATGCAGCCGTGGAGGTAGAATCTAACATATTGGTTGTTGACCGACTCAGGAACACTGATGATAGAAACACATCCAGGCAGAGGCCTGAAGCTTCCCCATCTGGTTCCTCTCCCCTGCCCCTTCAGACAGATGAGACAACTAGAGTGCTAAAATCACTTTCTGCCAGGATGGAAAGGTGGGAATTAGAAGGGAAGCCCATCTACAGAAATCCCCAAAATACA